>CM061533.1:237886456-237969146 GCA_030545055.2 Neoaliturus tenellus
TCTCTGGGTAATGATATCCTGATTAGCCGTATGTTAAAACGAAAAACCTAACACCGAGGCGTTAAAGTCCGCTCCTTTTTTTTCTTGTGTCTTCACCAAAAGCATTTTACTTGAAGGGATGTACAGAGTACCGCAAAAATTTTTTAAGGGAAAACGGTCCAAACCCGTCAAAGTGTGGTGGACACCCTGGGAATCGAACCCGTGACCTCTTGAACCAAAGTTCAATACAATAACCGTTAGGCTAGCTAGATGCGTTTTTCTTCTAATCGTTAGGAAAGGCTTTGTTGATAAAAAATAAATTTAATTTATTTAACAATATATTATTATAGAGAGAAATTTTGCACGTGAAATGGTGCACCATCCTGCAAAAACATGTTTTTAATTAATCAAAATATATTTAATGATTTAACAAACAATTTAAATTGATTGTGAAATAAAACAGAAATATTAATTTTTAAAACATCGTATTAATATATATATAATATATATATATATATATATATATATATATATATATATATATTTAATTCTTTTAGAACTTAAACTTTTAGTCTTAATTTAAAAGTTCTAAAAACCGGCTTATTATTCAAACAAAAATAGTAATAATACGTAACCTAAGCACGGAAAATTCTATCGTCTTTTGAAGCTGAAATTCACTTTGTAAAACCCGTTCTGCATATTTGAGTCAAGAATAATATAAACTTTCAAAGGGATGTTTTCACAGTTGGATTGTATGGAATGACTTTTGTTTAGCTCCAGTGTTTACAAATGATTAACCTGGAATTTTCTGGATTAATCTCTCCGCTCCAAGAACGCAAACCCATGAATTTAATTAAAAACAAACTGGTTGTGGCGTCACCATCATGTCACTACCACAACAGAAGTTCACATTTTTTTTATATAAAAACATATGTTTTATCCTGGCATTTTCTTATCCAACTTTAATGTATATTATTTCCTTCAAAGATGCATTAAATAAATTTTTATGAGTTTATTAGAGCCGATTTCACAAGAAGTATAAGCTTAAAATTGATCTCAAAAGATCAAAAGTGGGGTAGTGGGCCTCAAAAGGAGTATTCAGTTACTTGACTTGCATGAGCACAGAGAAAATTGCTTTACATTTTGTGACATTCGTGATTGAAAGCATGATAATGAATAGTAAGGTAAGTTGTGATGGGCTTATCTATTAGTAGGTATAATGAATGAAATTTATCACATTTTTGTGTTAAAAAGTAATAATTGATTTAAAATAATAAATTAAAAACCTTTTTAATTATGTTATTTGTTAGTTTGTTTGATGAGTTTTACTTCTCCGTATATTTTTTCTATATGTATGGGGAATTTTATGCGTTAATAAACTCTCTATTTATAAATTTACTTGCATATAAACAACAGCAACATAAAAGTATAATATTAAAAACCTATAACTAACACACTCATTTAATAATTATATTTGAAATGTTTATTGTATGACCAAGTGTTTAAATATTTCAAAAGTTAAAACGTCAGTTATATTTTATTTATAATTGTGTTCTCATAGTTAGGTATTAACTGTATTTATTATATATTATTTTACTCTACTAAATCCCCGTGGTCTGGAAGTCACGTTAGGCCGTTGGCCAACCTGCGTAGAAAACAAAAAAGTTCATATCTTCAAGTCGAGGAGGACTATCAGTTAATTGCTGATGATCTACCAAAATCCATACGACACACTATTATTACTCTCCTAAATGATAGTAAAAGTAATTTAAATTAATCTGCACCTATATTTTCTACTAAAATAGCCACAAATATGGTTATAGCTCAGCTCTAATTTTAAAATTTTATTTTCGATAAATAGTCTAAAGTTTGAATCTTCGTAAGTAAATAATACAAATAGTAACTGTAATTATTTTAATTCTTATTATTTGTTCCCCTGATTTAAGTCATTGGGAAATAAAAAAGGTTCATTTAATAACATTGTAGATTAGTTTACTACATCATTTTCTAATCAAATTGTGTGACAACTGGGAAAATGTTTGATTCAAGCAACATTGAAATTATGTGACAGCATCAAATTTAATAATATTCTTTACCATTTAAAATACAAGTGTATTTTGGGAAAATTAAATAAACTTTCTTTGTTGATTACATTAAAAAAAGAAACAGACTTAAGTAAAATGTTTTAATAAGATATATATTGAAATTCGATTGATATATTTCTTTTTTTGTCTATGGTTGGGAGAAAGTATATGTCGTTAGTGACAAACAAAGGGGCTGCTGGCTCAGGTCAATGAACTCTAATTAGGTCATGACATCACGTGACGTCACTATGACGTCATCAATGACATGACGTCATCATCTGCGTCATCATGACGTCACGTGACGTTGTGACCTAATCAGAGGTCATTGACATGAGCCAGCAGCTCCCTTTTGCCACTACATGTGTCAGTTATATGATACCGTTTATTTTCACAGCATTCATGACATTTCCTTCATGACAATTCGAATATTTGAATTCTCATACTATTTAGTTTAGGTTAAATGACAGTATATAATTATATTGCATTAGTTAACATGTATTATACGATTAGAAATTTTTATATCGTTTAATATAATTTAAATTCAGACATTTTGTCATGATTGGAAAATAAGGAACTTTATTAATGTAATTTATTCCTATGTTGTTTTAGAATCCAGTCAAAATGAGACCAAGATTGTACGTAAAAAGTAATAGTTTATAATTTTACATAATTAAATCAAATACTTTATTCTAACATTTTAAGAAGAGAAAAATAGCAAGAAAATATTTCTTTTAAAGATGTGTTTTTAATGTAACTCTGTTAAATTTTCTTGTACAGTAAACTATTAGCTACCCTGTAAGATGAAACACACATAAACCAATTCAATTAATAATACACGGATGCCACCGTGGGGATGACAAAACTAGGGCATGTTTTTAATATGAAACGGCATGAATTGGCAAAGAGATTAACTCTTCAGCGGTATCATTTTAATTAAAATTGGTGTTGGCGCAACACTTCAATCAATGTTTTAATGTTTTGGTTTTAATATTGTTACAGGTTCATTGTAAATATTAATTTGCATTTTGATTATGCATAATGTTTTTAGTTTTTTAATTATACACATATTTCATTATACCTACAAGAATGCTGTATTGTAATATTTGCTTGTTTTTTTTTTTGTTTTTTTTTAATCTTCTGAGTAACATGGTGAAATAAGATCTATCTTTTGCAGGACACTCTTTGTATATTTCAGTAAGTGTAGTATAGTTTTTAGCATGAATACTGCCAAAAACGTCACTCAACTACAGTCAGGTCACTCACTGGCGCTTCACAGATGATCAAACGTTTTGCAGCAACTGCTCATTAACGGCTGCTTTAAAGTATCTCATTAACACATAAATTTAAAGCTACATTTATGTAGATAAATTTAGTGTGTTAAATTTGTCAAAGATTGTTAAAATTTAAGTCTTTAAAAAATTAAAACTATGGCGACCAAAATATTTAATAATTATGGTTAATTAGTTATTGACGTTTTTATCTTGTGCAGCATTGGCCTTTTTTTTAATCAGTATAATTTTCAAGTAATAATCATTTATTTTTTTACAAATCAGAAAATTTATGTAAATTGTTAAGGACAAAAACAAAGGTAAAATGGAGTTTCATTACGGATTTTCTTGTACTTTGTTGCTCTAATAAAAATTATTATGCTTTACCCAAGGCCAGCAGAAGCTATGGTTCGAAAAACTGTTTTCACCCCGGACATTCATTTAGAAACAACCGGTATAGTAATACATTCTAAACCGATAATCAGCTCATTTCATTCAGTTCTTTACCACGGTTAAAGGTTTTATTTCAAATGACTTGAACAGTTTAAAGGCATTGAAGGTCTTTCACAATATAGTGTAGTAAAATTAGTCGTGAAAAATGAAATAATTTTTGGAAAGCTAATTTCTTTTTAAATGTGTTCTATGGCATCCCCTGACCTTCCTCCGAAAAGTCCCCTGCAATCCCATGTGGGGATCATGCCCAAAAATGAGGGGTTGGCCTATAAGGAGTTAAAATATATTTTGATATTAAGCATACTAGATTTGAATAAGTTCCAGAAGGTTTATATATATCAAATTAAAGGTCTTAAAATGTAGAGCACAATGCCGTAAACCCGACCTAAATATAACGGTCGAGAGAAAAATGGCAGACGTTCAAAATTTAGAATAAAATAATACTATCAAAACTTTGAAATGCAATAACTTCCGACATATTTGACCTTTTGAGGTCTGGTTTTCGGCTATGTACTCTCCTTATTAAGGCCTTTAAAATTATGTATGGCATGGCTATGGACTAAGAAAAATTTTTCAAAACTCCCTCTTTGGGACGTCCATGTAGAGGGTGGTTCAAGGGTAATATGATGGGCATATGTCAAACTATCCTTATTTGCCAAGGTAATTGTACAAGCAAACGTTTGCCGCAAACCGGACCTCAAAAGGTCAAGTATTTCTAAAATTATTACATTTTTTGCCTTTTGATTAAAATTTGATTTTTATTCTAAGTTTGACAGGCTGCCATTTTCGACTCAAGCAACCTTTTGAGATGGGGTTTGCGGCATTGAATTCTACTACTTTAGAGCTTTAATTTGATATACATAAACCTATTAGTCGGCGAAATACTTATTTCTGACTCCACGAGGGCCATCCCATCATTTTTAGGCATGTTGCCCACTGGGGATTTCAGGGGACTTTTCTGAGGGAGGTCAGGGGATGACATAGAACACATTTCAGCAAAAATTGGCTGTCCAAAAATTTTTTCACTTTCCAGCCATATTTTGGCTTAATTTTACTACACTAAATAGTAATTACTATTCTATTAATATATTTTTTAAACCAAAGATTCATTTTCCCTCAAATTTAAGGGACAGGTGATTGATCAGGACGTTTAATTGATCAAGCAATTAAACGTTGCTGGTGATTAAAAAATTTTGCTAAATGTTTACTGACCACAACCTTTGCTCGCCTTTCAATAGTAAACTAATGAGAAACTTTCTGAGCTCGTGCCTCTTGCTATTTCAAATCAGCATTGGACATTATGTGTTTTTGTGCAGTTATTGAGAGGATCTAGATCCAAAAATGCATTACCACTGTAAATTCTGTCTTTACGATGAGGAGATATTGTAAACACAACATACAGGCCTCCACATATCGTCTCGATATACCGGATAATCAAACGTATTTCGTCGCTAACTCCAATTTGTATCATTAGGAGATTGGCTCTTCGACTGAAAGGACCAGTCTCTCTATCTTTGTGCCACTAGCTGCTGCCTAGTCTCACTCAGAGCTATTACGTAATTAGGTATTTCGTAATTTATTTGATTACACGATTTTTTTATACATAGGATATACAAAAAGAGTGAATAGAGTCTATGCAAATTGAACAAGTATATCCGTCATGAAACAAAATTATATTACCTTGAACCTCTGTCACAACTTGTTATCGGGTGTTTGAGCACAAGAATATAAGAAGAGATTTCTTTACCTAGTATGTAGCGAAAAGGAATATTCAAATTAAAGATTATGAGAGGGTAAAAAACGTTGAATTAATTTGTTTTAAAATTTTTTCTACAATCAAGCTATAAAGAGTTTTACTGGATTCCTGATAATAGGGAAACTCAAACATCTCTATGAGTTTTTCGTCATATTTCTTATTTTAATAGTTGGACTGTGTTCTGCCATTTAAACCTTTTTTAGTCTACAATGCAATAAAATGTCTTCCCCATGTTCATCTTATTTTAAAAAATCTAAATTTGAGGGCTGACCATGACATTTAAAATAGAAATATATGAAGTATAAAGTCTATTTGCAAAACTCTGAACTGGTGCAAACTTTTGTCGCCAAAAAAGCTTCAATTTAGGCCGAACGTTAGGAGTTACGTTCATAAAAAAACATTTCGTATTTTATGTAAGGACTTCTTTTGAAACGTATATAAATGTGACCCGTAATCTTTTTTGTATTTTGTGTCTATCTACGCCAGTGGCATTTGTTAACGTTTTGATTGGGAACAGTCCAAACCCCAGTCTTGTTACTATCTAACATCGACCAGTTGTTAGAAAGCATAATTAATTAATAGCCCAATGACAAATGGCAACTGGGTCCGGAATCAATCCTTTAAAAAGCTACTAACTTTCCTCAGGATCGAACCGGCAACATTTGGATTCAAAAGCGAGCACTTAAAAATATCAGCTACCCAGCCTGAAGTGTCCCAATTGACCAAAAAAGATCAAACATATCTTCATATACTATTTTCCGTGAAATAAATGCATAAATAATTTGACGAATGTGCGAGGGGAGGGGTAAAGGAATAGTAAAACTTAATTATATGTTGCATTTTTAATCTGTTTATATGGAAGAGTTTTTCTACCGCTTTCTGGCATCAGACTGTGGGGTTCCCATCAGTAAAATTGTGATCGGTGAATAACTAATGGAAAGCTCAGAGTTGTTTGTAAGAGTAGGGTTTTCAATAGGAAACTCCATTTAATATCATCTATTTACCCTCCAGTAAATCTATTACCCAACTTATTCTTTTAACATTCTTAGTGTGTTAGGTTTTACCTAACATGTTAAAACCTTAGATGCGCAAAAAGTACTCATAAATCCAATTCCCAATGTAAATAGTTTGTTTAGGAGTTTCGCGTCAGAAGGCCAACATTCGTTTACATATATAGTATACCAAACTTGATTAAAACAGTCCTTTACAATCGAAGAAAGTAACTTTTGAATTTTAAACGTGATCATTTGTAAACTCCGAGACTTTGCGAGGAAGTCGTTCACTTCAATAGTATTGGGGAAACTTCGCGGAAGAGTGTAGATTAAATCTTTGCTCAGTTGTAGAAAATAAAACTCGGTAAAACAAGAGTTAAATCTACACAGAACACAGGCATTGAACTTTACTTGGAATGCACTGTAGTTTGTATTTAGGCTACGTGTAATATCATGTATAAATTAAGAAAAATAAAATATATTTGAACTACATTCTATTAATTTATGGACTTATATACAAAGGTGCTTTAAGCAGTGTACTCGAAATGAGTAAATACTTAAACATAAACTCTGTAACTGAGTAGTAAAACTAAATTCTTATCATGCATTCTGATCCTACTTTAAAATTAATTCAGATTTAAATAATTTAAGACTTTAAGGGTTATTACATGTTAAAAGTGAATTTACTTTACTCCTTCAAAATTTGTTTGTTATTAATTTTATCGTTACTAAGTCTCCATAGTTATCAAACACGCTCCAGAATACACTACATAATCAACAGTAATTTTATTTTTTATTTATTTAAGGCACCATAGGTCCCCTAATAACTTAGGAGGTGTGATGTTTTATGTTTGAATAATTTATTTTAAAGCTTACTACATGCCAATGTACTCATCATTATTTTTGTCTAAATAAATAGAGCAATAAGTTATGGCAACTGCCTCTAATTTATTTTCGAATAAGTGAATAAGGGATTGCCAATATTTTATTGTTTGCTAGGGATGATTTTTCTGTTTTTTTACAAACAAAATAGTACGGAACCACTTTGGCTCTTATAAATTCCATATTATTTGATTGTTTCGTTTAATCTGAGTGGTTTTAACTATTTGTAGAGGTTTCATTCTCTTATTAATTAATTAATTTCAACTGTATTTATTCTTAATAAGTTTATGTTTGTACTTGACCTTGTTTTACCGTTAGTTTTATAAATTACGAAAAGGAAACCACACTTGCATTAAAATCTAACCGAACGTTTTATTACCGTTAGGTAAAAGGAAACAATTTTTATAAAAATTAATTTTTTTCATCCAAGATTGTTTTCCGGCGATTTAGATTCTAAAAAAATGTAATTCACTTTCAGGTTGTGTTCCAACGCTAGAAAATTGAGTTTTGTTTACAAGCTAAATAATTTTTATTCAAGTTCAACTGTCGTTTTTAGCTTATAAATAACACCATATCCAAGCTTTTAATGTAAAAATGGTCCACCTCTCCTTTTTTTTAGTTGCAAACTCGTTTATGGAATGTCTATGGGTATGGAGCTTAACTCATAGTCCTGATATTGCTGATAGTCCTGGCGGGGTCCAATCTGTACCCGGTTGCTCTTGACATTAATTAAGGATGCTGTCTAACGATAGGTCGACGTTAGATAGTAACAAGATCAGAGTTTGGACCATTCTCTATCAAATGATAACAGGAGTAATATCGATGATATGCACAAAACCAAATCATTAATAATTCAGGTGGGAAATTTTAATTTCATTACTTTTAATGTTCGTTCCCTTGGTTAAGTTTACTAAGTTTATTCTTTAAGTCTTTAACTTACTTTTTGAAGAATTCAATTTGACTGCTACTTCTGAATTTGACTTAGTTGTGGTTTTTAATGAAGACTGTCTTTTTTTAAAATAATTTAAAAAAAGCAAATTATTAGATTTTTTAAATTGATAAATGAGAGGTTCAGGTATTACAAAAGGAAACATTACTAGAAAAACATCGTCCTTATAAAAACCTACTAAATTAACCACGAACCCACGTCACAAAGAGCGAATGTGACGCTGACGTTTCCAATTCTTATGTACGAATAAACCTTACAATCAACGTAACAGTATATAATACCGTTAATTTATTTTTCCCATTTGGAATTTGTATTATTTATTCATTTATTTTATTTTTTTTTTTTGAGGTACATCAGCAACCTTGTTTCTTATGTCCTGTAAGTCCAGCTAACTTGCCTTGAGAAAAGAAGCAGTATCCCAGATTTTTTAAAGACTTCAAACCGTTTTTCGACAAGGAAAGGCATCATCACGACCAATGTTAAAGTGAGCGTGAAATATGCGTTCGTAGCAATCACACTCAGTTTTTTTTTTTTTTTTTTTTTTTTTTGTTTTTTTTTTTGTTTGTTTGTTTATAAAATGTTTAACCACAACAGTACTGTGATGTCCTGGTTCTTATGTCCCATGGTTATCAACTTTAAAATGGCATTAACTAAATCTTAATTAACTTCAACAATGATGTATTTAAACACGAAAACAACTGAGAGTCTAGGAATAAAACAATCTGTTTTTTTTGCTCACTCTATATCGCATGTCACATCATTACAGACAAACCAGACACGCTGTAAGGTGATTCTACTCAGGATTTATTGAAACGTAAAAGCCCAAAGCCGGTCGTCAACCTGGAGGCTAAGTGGTACGAACGTGTCAAGGGTTTCTTTCATATGTATTGCAGCCATAAAAGGTGTCATTAACAGCAAACACATTCCCTCCAGGTGTGTCCGATGCATCGATTACCATTAGACTAGTTTATACACATTTTTGTATTATTAATTAAATAAATTATTAACAATTTATAAGTTTTTAGTCTTAATACCTAATAAACCTACATCGGAACTTAATTATAAAGTTATTTTAAGGTTGTTTAATTTTTCATAATATGTACCATTCATCTAAAGTCATTAGAATAAGAAAGAATCACCAAAGATTCAAAGATATTTATTGCCTTTAAATACAATACTGTACGATAGGCATTGTCATATACTTAATGGGAGAAATACATAAAAGTACATTTCATTTCAACAACTAAAATAACGATACTTACTGCCAGTAAGGTCCCACTATTTGAATATGAACTGTTAAATTTAGAGAAAACTTGAAATGGGCAACATCATGTATTTTTATGGCATTCAAATATTTAAAATCCCTTTTTTGTAATTGGTTGCCATTTTTTCAGTATGGCGGTCAGCTTTCAAACCTCTTATGGTACAAATTTTATGGTGGTTTTTTTACATGCAATTTTAAAGTTTTCTATTCTAGAATATTTTTCCCTAAACCTACCCGTTTAGGACAACCTTAATTTTTTTTTAATTGTACAATTTAACTGAGCCACATGATGCCCTCAGAAACTAACGTCATTCATAAAGGGAACTTCAGATTATTATAGCTCCTAAGCGGGTAGGTTTAGAAACAAATGTTGAAAAATAAAAATAAAATCTTATAAAACAAAGAATTTATAAAACACCATACAATGTACGGTGTTCTATAATAAATTTTTAAGTTGGCCACCGAACTGGAAAATGGCGACTATAAAAAATGGAATTTATATATTATGTTGCATTAAAAAATTTCGTTTGTTATTTATTTAAAGTTTCTCAAAATCTCATGCCTTATGGTATGACAATAGTGGCATAGTAGTGGCATAGTGGCATAGTTAAGCTACCACTATGGTGCTAGACACATCTGTAAGTAATTAATAGTTGAAAAGAAAGATATTAGTAAATAATAATTGATATATTTATATTTTACCTAGGATAAACGCAATAAAATGAGTTTATGAATGTAATAACTCTACTTCTTGATTTTTTCAATCACTTTAATTTTATATTAAAACAATCGCCTACAAAATGAAGCAAATCTGTATATAAATCCAATTGTAAGTATTACGTTTATCAAATAACTATTTTAACTAAAATCATTCATAAATTTGCAGCTACGTAGTTTTTTTTTTTTTTTTTGGTCTTTTTTATAAAAAGGGTGTATTGCTGACCCATCTTTGAGAACTATAGTGAGTTAACGATTTCTCTGCGATATAGGCAACATTTAGAGTGCCAAGTCTGAAGTCGCGCACAAGACGACTTTAGTTGTAACTTATTCCGCTGCTGAATGCAGACATAATGAACGCCTCAAGTACCTGGAAGTAACTCTTGACTGTTGCACAACTTCCTTGGGCCACCTTCAAAGGAAGGTACATAATTCTAAACCACCTACCAATAAACATAATAAGCATACCATCAACTTGAAAGCAAAGAGAGAGGCGCAACGTGAATAACGTTTGATTAGCTTGAATACACTCTCCAAAACTATCTCTTCTGTAATTCAATGACGCAAAATAATATCAAATAATTTTAGGAACAAACCAAGTAATTAACAACTCAAATAATCTTCCGCTGAAATATTTGCGCAATATTTTATCTTTTTTTTTTAACAAAACCAAATTTTATAAGCAAGCCAACTAAATAAATTCGGTTCCATCAAAATAAATTTTATTTCGATAACAATTATAATAGTATTTGATGTAATTATTATATTTATTCTGTCTTAAATGAGACATTATATAACTGTAAGTGGGGGAAAAAAGTATACTGTATAACAGGTTTTCATGAAAATTGAACTTTAGGTTCGCTTCAGAGTAGAGTTACATTTCTTCATATAAAAAATGGAAATCGCGAGTCAAAATCACTTTAATAAATCAGAAAACATTATGATATTTTTCTACGGACTATAGAATAATCAATGAGAGTCTTAAAAGCAGGTGGAGATAGATGACCCAATAAAGTTCGGTTTATATCATTTCTTTATGACGTAACACAGGACATAAAAATATATCGAACTTTTTTGTTCCTGCAACCAGCGATATCTTATTAATTAAAATCTTATTAGCGATGTATAACAAATTGACACCTTCAATTATTAATTACTCAGATGAAAATTAAATTGAATATAATGATTTAAAATTTAATAATAATAGTACGAAAGTATTATGTTTTATATTTTAGTTTTAGCTTTTATTCGAATATTAGAAACAAATCCCTATATATTTTTTCGAATATTCGAAACATATTGCGAAAATTAAATTATATCAGGAAATTAACGAGAGCTTGAATAATAAAAACGATTATGAACCTTAAAAACTAATAAATGAACTAACTAACTGCTGACTTCCCGAAGTATTGTTCAATAAAGTTAGTTCGCATCGATAGTTAGTCTAGTTTTGCGAACAATTGTGAACTATATTTGCATATCTAAGCTGGTAAGTTAGAAGTTTCAAATAATGAATCATGTCGATTACCAAATTTCGGACTGTGCTTAAGTTATTGAACTTATTGTCGGCAAAGATTTCCCTTTACAGTTGTATATGTTACCTCAAACGCCGAATCCTGACAATGCCTGAAATGTTTACCGACTCCGCGACATGAACATTGTTAGATACTCACATCGCGGAGTGAGCATTTTATTCGGACATTGGCCGGAACAAACTACTCAGAACGCGTTGTGGGTAATTGTTAACGTACAATTGCCGAAGTAAACACGTTCTTCGGAGGTTGAGTAAACGCTTGATAACCACAACTTGACTTTGTTAAATTTGACTATCCACTTCGGGTTGTGGGTATTTGTAGTTTGCACGAACGCCATAAACCTTTTGCGTACACTAGTTCTACAAGAATTCTATAATAACCGAGTAAAATAAACTTCAGTTATTGCTTGAAAACAAAATTTATAAATAAACCACCCACAAATGTAAAATACAATGGGTTAATTAGTATTGAAAACAGGCAATTAGTTAAGTTTTCTTAGAAACATGTATTATTATAATAATGGAATTATAAAAATTTAGTGCATAAACTACTACATTGAAAAATTAGTAATTTATTTTATTTTATGACTATTTTTTATACAAATATTGTGTATACATTATATGAATGATTTTTTTTTTCATTTTACTTGTAAGCACAAAAAGTGCTGTCATGACAGTGAGAATTACACCTAATTTTGACTTCACGCTTTTAATGAAGGCGTTCTTGACTTCAAGCAAAATTTACTCTATTTCTTCTTGCAATCACACCTGATGAGACCTTGGTTGGACCCGGATGTCATCATAGTTTGTTTACGCATGGTGAGTAGTTCATCCGGTACATCTATGGTATTAATACGTTTATTAGGCTACAATCTGCCTGTGTATAGTGTCTAGAAAGCTCTTTGTCAAGAACTTCGCACCAAGAGTATAATTGTCATCGTTCTTCTTTATTACAACTGCCATTGACATTAAATTTATAGAACATAGTCGTCCTCGGTGGATAGCGAATATTTATTAAAACTTTGGCTCCAACCGAAACAGGGGTGAGCTTTCCTTGACATGTTGCATACCTGACATTTTAAGTGTCTGCAGTACCTGCACCACTTCGGTATTTTGTCCCATACCGGTAGTCAATGTTAAATTTGAAACATTATTGTGAGTTTGTTTTTCGTCTGAAAATTACAAACTTGATTTCATTGGTAATTATTTAGTAGCCAGGCTTTAATTTTGTCCTACCTTAATTAAACGTTCTAAATGTTGTTTTACAATGAAATATAAGCGTTATCAAAGCCTTAAATGTTTTGCTAGAACAATCTTTAAATAAATAATTAAACCTAACAAAAATGGACTATTACACGTTTTTAACGGTAAAAATTAAAGAAAACCATAAACTAAAATAAATTGCTTAACGAATAACTGACGAAATTACCTTTTTCGTAGAAAGATGGAAGTAGACTGTGTTTCCACGTCAGGCTCTTCCCTATCAGGTCCGGTGTCTTGCCTGATCCGGTACAGATTGGCGATCTCTGTCCACAAATGATGGACCCGGGTTTCGAAAACACAACATTTCCGTTTAATAAGAACTCGGCAAGGTCGGAATGTTGTAAATTTTTTATTGTTCCCGTACTGTTGTTTTGCCCTGACCGTACCTCACTAAAAGACGCCACTGATGAGTCACCGCTCACGCACTGACTGGCCGGCGGCGGCGCGCCGCGACGCGGACGCTGCTAGTACGATCAACAGCTGATCAGCCGGCCGGTCAGACAACGCACCGGGAGCGGAGCCAGCAGCGGCCGCTTTTCGCCTTATCGCATAACCAGCCTACTTATCTTACACACCAGTTGTATACAGTTCATGGGTTTTATATCGTAATTCCATGTATTAAAATGCATATTGTAAACAATATTTTGTATGTTTGTGTTTTTCTGAACATTTCACAAACCAATTTTTAATACATGTTAAACCAACACATGTTATTCGTAAAATTAGTTTTGCATGATCTGATTCTAACCTATTTGTTATAAAACCCAACATTTAGAAGGTTTAATGACGGTAGGAAAAAGTTAGAGCCTGGCGACGCACAACTAAATAATTACCATTTCATTTTAACTATTACCATAGTATCTTTCATTTGACGTGATAGAAAATTAATTTTAAAAATTATCCACTCGAACCAAAAAAAAATGATGTACATTGCCATTTTTAAACCATGTTAAACCATTTTAGGAGGTTTGTAAAAAATGTATTCACGTCACATGAACCACCATACCATAATGGTTAACATATTCAAATTTCATGCGAATCAGATGCAATATTATCGAAAATAATAAAAACAAATAAAATTAACATTGTTTTTATAGGACTAAAAATCATGATGGTGGAAGTACTGGAATCATGATTGGACTCTTTAAAACAGTTACACAGTTTTCCCGCATTGTTTCAATGGCAGATTTTTTTCTTGAAGAGAAATTGTTCAGAGGTAAGGTTTGGTGTGACATGGGATTATTATCATGAGTATATTTTTCTACGACAGCACACTAACAGAAACTGTTGTAGTGAGTGGTGGCAATAACATGTCTTGGCTTGTACCTTTAGTACGTGAGAAACGCTATTCGGCTTTTACGCAAACCACATGTGGGTATCATGATTTTACTCAACCTCCGAAGAACGTGTTTACATTAGCAATAGCGCATTTAGAATTACCCACAACTTGTTCTTGGTAGTTTTCTTCGTCCAAAGGCCGAATAAAATGCTCACTCCACGATAAGAATTTCGCAAAAATTTCGGGCATTGTACACATTTGGCAGTTGAGTTTAACATAATACGTGTCATATTCCATTCAGTAGTAATTTTTAGTTTCAATCTTTTTGATCAATGACTGATATCCTAGCTTCGAAGATACGCCACTTCTACTTTATTTAAATCTGCATAATGGCTCTTTTATATTTAAAAGTTTTTGTTAAAGGTATAACAAGTTGGTTAATGTGTTGTAAGACAGGAACAATAAAGAGTCTTTTAGCGAATTTCCCTATAGGGAATACGCTATTACGGTAGTAGCCATGGTAAGACCTAAGCCCGGGACCACTTTACTTTTTCATTTTGAGGTCCCAAGAAGCCAAAAACACCATTCGTTCATTTTCATATATATGTATATATATACATATCTATCTATCTATATATCTATGTGTCCGTGGTACTGATAACTTTTGAAGGGGACCTCCGATTTTGATGAAATTTGGTATGGAGGTGTAAGACCAGGTCTATTTTCATGAGTTCGCGAACCAGCATTGTCGGGTTATGGGAACGGGGTTTATGGGGTTTCAAAGGGGTCAAAAATGGGTTTTTGGACCTTAATTTTTAAAATGCATCAATTTTAACCGAAACCATTTAAAAGAGCTTAAAAAAACAAACAATTTGGTATTTTGAATTTTTATTATAGCATAACTGGTTTATGGGGCAAATCCAAAAATGTGTTTTCCATGTTATTCTTATGGGAAATCAAGAAAACCCTATATCTTGTTTATTTATTGGCATAACTTAATCAAATTTGGTATGTACATTATCTATATAAGGTGTAACTTATACTTGCTTACAAAACCCATATGGCGGCAAACCTACATACTCACCCCCATGGGGTTTATGGGGAAAATAAAAAATTGCCAGAGTTTGATACAATTTTGTGTTTACATTCACCAATTATTGATTAACTTAGATTTTCTAACAACACCCAATGGCAGAAAACTTACATACTCGATCCTATGGTGTTTTTATGGGGAAAGTAAATAATCTGAAATTCCATTGGAAATTCGCTGAGTACGCAGGTCTGCTGCGACGGGGGTATTTGTAAGTTATTTTGTAAACTTCTGTATGTAAATTTGTATATATAAATCATTGAGAAACTGTTAATATACAATTTAAATAGTGAATTTCAATACTTACTTGAATAGAACTTGATAAAGTAATGGAAGCACATTTCTTAGGTATTCATACCTAAAATAATAGTAAGAATGCTAATTGGCAAGGAAAGTTTATTAAAGAGACACTCAAAACGCAATCATTAGGAATTTATATCGTTTTCAAAGTAGTTCCTACTGATGATGTTGTAAAATTAGATAAATTCTTCCACCACAATGTTGGTCTTGATTGATGGCCTTGACATTGATTTCTTTTAGTTAAAAAATATGTTAAACAAAAAGAAAAACTAATGAAGGCATTAATATTTTCAAAAACTACTCAGTGATATAAAAGTATGACCAAATCATTCTACTGTCGATTGTACAAACATTCATAGGCGCGTGATATAGCATTGCATGTCCCATCGTTACAGACAAACCAGACACGCTGTAAGGTGGTTCTACTCAGGATTTATTGAAACGTAAAAGCTCAAAGCCGGTCGTCAAACTGGAGGCTAAGTGGTGTAAAGCCGGCAATACGAACGTGTCAAGGGTTTCTTTCTTACGTATTACAGCCCATAAAACGTGTAATTAACAGCAAACACAT
This sequence comes from Neoaliturus tenellus, assembly GCA_030545055.2. Lineage (NCBI taxonomy): Eukaryota > Metazoa > Arthropoda > Insecta > Hemiptera > Cicadellidae > Neoaliturus > Neoaliturus tenellus. The sequence goes on from CM061533.1 coordinate 237,902,835, forward strand.
TCCCTCCAGGTATGTCCGATGCAACGATTACCATCAGACTTCAGAAAATGGAGATGGATATATCGCAAAGTAAAAATAAATCAAAAGAACGATATTATTATAAAGTAATCGATTGTTATATTTACTTTTTACTAATAAAAATCTCAATAAAATGTATTTATATAAATATAATTACTAGAATCTTGGTTTTCCGAAATATTCAATTACTTCCATTTGAGCTTATTGATGACGTATTGCAAGCAACTAACTAAACTTAAATCATATGAAATTTGCCTGTAGTTTTTTTATTAGGTTTTTTTTTTTTTTTTTTTTTTTTTTTTTTTTTTTTTTTTTTTTAAAGTGAGTATTGTGATCTAACTTAAGACAAAAATGTGTTAGCGATTACTCTACATATAGGAAACAATTCAGAGTAGCACGTCTGAGGTTGCGCACAAGACGACTTTAGTTGTAACTTATTCCGCTGCTGAATGCAGACATAATGAACGCCTCAAGTACCTGGATGTAACTCTTGACTGTTACTCCTTGGGCCAACTTCAAAGGATGGTACATAATTCTAATGTATCCATTAGGAACCAACTATCATAAACATAACATAAACAAAGAGAAAGGCCCACCATAAATATCACTATATCACTATCTTGAGACTGGGACCTCACATAGTGCGTATTTTAACCTGAATATGAATGAGGGATGAGTGTATGATGATTGCGGCACGATCTTTTTTGAATATGTGGGGCAAATAGTGTTTGATATGCTTGATAACACCTTCCAAAATCATCTCCTGTGTAATTCACTGTCTTAAAAGGTATTCATAGAATTTTATCAGTAAATAAGTAACCAATACATCTAAAACAACTCGTGAGTTAAATTAATGTTTTCTTTTTCTTAAATATGCATGAAATATTTTAGCTTTCTAAACGAAACAAAATATTTTAAGTAGGAAAATTAACTAAATACCTACTTTAAAAATAAATGTTGGTTTTACAACTATATTATTACTTAATGTAATTATTAACTCCTTCCTAGGTTCAATTATAAGACGTTATTAAAATTAAAGTAAAATTAAACAAAACAAATATACAACGTGTTTTTAGGAAAAGAAAACTTCAAATTCACTAGGTAATAGTGTCCTACAAAATGGAATTCACGATTCTAGTTACATCGATGAATGAATGTAATAGCCTACAGATGATATTTTTAAAGTATTTTATAGTACTAGTATACGTGTTGCTCGAAATCGAGCAATTTATTTTAATATGATACAAATTTTACTTGCTCTAAACCAATGACATCCAATCAATCCAATATTGTGAATATCTTTGAAGGCCAAAATCTACTTGCATTTACAGCTGATATTAATGTTTAAAATGCTTTATTCAATCCCAATGTTATTTAAATGGGAAATTTTGAGATTTCCATGGTGAATAGCTCTCTTATTTTCAGTCCGATTCTCATCAGTTTTTGGCGGAAACAACAACAGACCAAGCCCTTTCCAACGACACCAAAAACTTGAAAATCGGTTTAAAATTGTAGGAGGAGTTCTCATGACAAAAAACCCTTAGCGTATTAAATAAGTATAGATTTTTTTCGTGGATTCCCGCGGTTGGATCGTGAATTTCGTGTGTTGTAGCGAAATCCCGCGGTTCGCTTGAGAAGTTTTTTTAAACCGTCACCTAGTGAGCACATAAAAGGTAATATGTACCTGTGCACAGAATTTAATAAAAAACCATTCGGTAGTTCCATATACAGGGTGTTTGGAAACTCTCTTTCATTAATCCTGATGGTGATTTCTTGGACTAGAATAAACAAAGATTTCATAGGAACATACGTCCTAAAATTCTTTGTTAAAACGCTATCCGCCATTTTGTTTTTTTGCCTTTGATAATTTTTACATCCGTGACGAATGGTTGCATGAATTTTTTTATATTTGGTATGAACATTTATCACACCAATTTTCATTTTCAGGGGATAAATTATTTTTCCAATCTGAATTTCAAAATGGAGGCCATTAATTTTTTTTAACTATAATATCTTAAAATCGGTAAATGTTACCAAATATTATAAATAGCAAAAAAATAAAATAAAATGATCTAATGAATGGTACAAAGTTTGTAAGGACTTGACAGCAAATAACAGAGTTATTGAATTTTTCTTATACAATAACCTAAATTGGTATGCATTATAATAGAAAATCAACATTTTTATGCAGAAAAAAGGCAATTACTGCTACATATATTGTCAAACTTGGTATCATTGGTTAAAAATTTAATTCTTCAACTTTTTTGTTATATTTAAGAGTTTTATAACATTTACATTTACTTTCTTGAAAATGAACATTGGTGTGATAAAGATTCCTGCCAAGTATGAACTATCATAATACTATCATCCGTTACGAGTTTTTAACAGATAAGACTACTTTTTAGTTAGAGGTGTGATTTAATTTTAATTATGTTAATCACTGATTATTGTATGTTAAAACCAAATGACCATTTGTCAATGCTATTTGTATAGTTTTATGACAAATAAACGTTCTTGATTCTTGATTCTTACGCAAAATAATAATTATTAAGGGTAAATAACAAAATGGTGGCTAGCGGTCTAACGAAGCATTTTAGGTCATATGTTCCTGCTATAAATTTTTTAAATTTTCATCAAAGGAATGGCCACACTGATTTTTGGAGAAAGTTTCCTTGGATATAAAAATGCGGGTTTTGTGAATTCTTGAGATTGGTCCACGAATTTTTCCCAACTTATAGTTAGCAAGAAGCTATAAGTTAAGACAAACCTATAAACAAAGTTTTGTATATATCCGTTTGATGATTATAGAGATAGAGAAAACTCGATGTTTTTTGAAGGCTACAAACTAATATAAAGTAATTACTACGTTATACAATCTAATATAAAGCTAATTTAGGTATATAACATAAATCAAAATCATTATACACTTAAAGTAAATGGAAATAGATATATCGCTAAGTTTAAATAGCTAAAGAGCTGATATTATTTAAAAAGTAATCGATAGTTGCATTTTTATTTTTTACTAATGAAAAATGCAATAACAGTTTTTTATATAAATTTAATGACTCTGAATATTGATTTTCAAAAAAATATTCAATAACTTCCATGTGAATGACGTTTTGCAAACAGCTAACTGAACTTAAATCGCATGAAATATGCTATTAAGCATTTTTTTTTCAGGTCTTTTTCTTAAGAACTTAGTATATTGATCCATCTTAAGACAACAATAGTGAGTTAACGATTACACCGCATATAGGAAACAATTCAGAGTGTCACGTCACGTCTGAAATTGCGCACAAGAAGACTTAAGTTGTAATTTATTCCGCTGCTGAATGTAGACATAATGAACGCCTCAAGTACCTGGAAGTAACTCTTGACTGTTGCACAACTTCCTTGGGCCACCTTCAAAGGAAGGTACATAATTCTAAGGTATCCTAAGGTATTAGGAACCACCTCCATAAACATTCATGGAAAGCAAAGAGAAAGACCCACCGTCAATAACGTTTGATTTTCAGTCTATACACTCTCCTCCTGTTTAATTCAATGTTTTAAAATGAATTCACATGATGCTATCAATAAAAAAGTAATTTATATATCTAAAACAACAAATTAGAACAAGTAATGTTCAACTCAAATAATTACAAATTATTTTGGATTTCTGAACCAAACGATATTTTGTTAGTAGGCCAACTAAATAAATGCCATCACAATAAATTTTAGTTTTTATTACAATTACAATATTATTTTATGCAATTATAACCTACATTCTGTAAGGATTAAGTTGAATTTTTCATTTGATTAATATCTTAATGGTTAGTCATTCAAATGTTTCAATGTTTCCTTATATAAATGTTAATATAATAAAACAAATATATAGTACGTTTTCAGGAAAAGTCAATTTTAAATTTGCTTGGAAGTTGTGTCTCTAAGACGATGAAAATCACAAATCTAATAACATTTATGAATAAAAAAAATTAAAGTAAACAATGATAGTTTAACATGAATTCAAGAAGAATCAATGAGAGTTTTATAAGGAGGTCCAGATAAATGACCGAATAAAGTTTGGATTATATCATGTCTTTATGACGTAACAAAGGACATAAAAATATCCCGCACGTTATTGTTCCTTCAGCCGGCGATCTATTTTTAAAGATATTTATAACAGAAAAACACGGTAAATATTATTACTCTATTTGATTTAAATTTAATAATATTACACCAATATAATGTATTTTTATTTTAGTTTAAATGCGTGAGCAAAACATATTGTTGTTTGATTATTGTAATCCTGAAATGTCTTTCTTTTAGCTTAAAATAGTTATTTATGCAACAAGTGCGGAAAGTGCCGATTTGCTGCACTCGAGAGAAATGTTTATGCACGAGCCGCAGGCGAGTGCGGAATAATTTCTCTCGAGTGCAGTGAAAGCACTTTTCGCACGAGTTGCATATTAAATTTTTCCTACGACTGCCAAATATTTCTTATATAAGTATAAACGTTTAATATTCACGTTAAAATACCCACTATGTGAGGTCCCTGTCTCAAGATAGTGATATTAATGATATCCTGTATTATGCACTTCCTACATTTAGTTAAAAATTTATTGGATTTTTCATGCAGAAGAGTTAACGCCACTGTTTTAGCAGTTTAAGCAAGATCGTCAGGGAATAAGTCACTTAAATCACTAAAGTCACTGGCATAGTTGATCATTGCGCACCTAACTTACACCTGTAGCTCACTTGTAGCTGGTTTGTAGGTTATGTTTATGTTGATTCAATCGAAAACGACAATAATGACAATAGATCAGATGTTTATATCCAGTGTTGCCAACTTAATTCCTGACTAATCAACGTTTCCTTGCTGGCTAATGCAAATTGTTTTGTGTTCGGATGTTTAAACACTGGAGTGCGCAAAGTAAATCTAGCGTGCGCAAAGTAAATATAGCGTGCGCAAAGTAAAATGAATACGGCAATCACCTGTTTTGCGACGAGTATCGAGTGCGTAAACAACTGTTTTCACGGACAGTCGTAGGAAAACTAATATATGAGTAAATTGCGGACATATTGTTCAACAAAATTAGTTCGCATCGATAGTTAGACTAGTTTTGCGAACAATTATGAACTATATTTGCATATCTAAGCTGGTATAAGTCGGAAGTTTCAAACAATGAATTATGTCGATTAACAAACTTTGGACAGTGCTCAAGTTATTGAACTTATTGGCAGTAAAGATTACTCTCCAAAGATGTATACAATTTATGTCATATGAAATGTATTGGGGAATTTATTATCCTCAGTGTTATTTATCAATGACTGATCTAAGTTCGCAAATATTTGGCTACATTTTACTGTTGGCTTGTTTATATTTAAAAGTTCGTACCAAAAGAATACTGTAACTAATTGCATTAAAAATGGCTGTGAAAAAGGAACAACAAGAAGTCCTTTTATGGGGTTTATGTGTAATTTTTTAATTCATTATGTAACTGTTAATTTCTTTGAAAAATACAATTTGTTTAGTGAATGCTAACGTTTACAAGAAATTACCCTTTTATAAAATAACGAACAATATTTCTGAATTCTTTATGCATGAAATAATAATATGAATTCTAAAAGACTGGGACTTTCTATTAAAAATCATTATTTGTAATTTTTATCGGTTTCAAAATAATTCCATGTCATTTAGGTGTAAATTATATATAGATCTTATATAGTGTTACCATCACAGTTGGTTTCATATAATACAAAAATATTTAAACAAAAAGGGAAACTCACGAAAGTGAAACTAAAACATCCATCAGCGCTAAAGTACCACTGTCAACAGCAAAAATTATGTGAGTGTAGACCGAACATATGGAACTGTAAATACTCATTTCCACAGTTCATATTAATAACTGGAAAAATTATATTGCACTGTGAACAAAACAGAATTCCCACAGCTGCACAGCGTTCGCCACAGACTTAATTAAACAATCGCCGTTCTCTGCGGTGTATCAATGTGCTGCAATTCAGCACGCCTCCATTATGTTACACGGGCCTTTTAACAACCTATATATTTATTTGAAACCCGTAATAGAAATGTGGCTGTGAACGTGTTTCCGATGGATAAAACAACCAATCAGGCAAAGTTTAATTTCACTGTTGGCGGTTTATTGACAAACAGGCGTACTGTACTCGAAAGAAGCTGATTTTTAACGAGTTAGTGTATTTGTACAATAACATTTTCTGTTGAATATAATAAAAATATCAAATATATTTGTGCTATATTTTCTTACTTCATCATAACATGAGTGAATACGTCATTTCTGTACGTTAAGCAGTTTTCATAATATGATATTCCCAAAATCGGAAAATCAACCGTTAAACTATACCTAGACAGTCAACACCGGATAAAACAACGGAATGTAGACTCAGGCCTTCAGTCAAAATATATGATGGTCAATGTCTACAAATGCCTTAGGACATTATCAACAAAGAGACTGAGGATCATTGAAGAAACAATCAGAGTCTGTAGATCCCCTGAAGTGTAAAAACTCACAATAATGTTACAATAATCTATGTTCCCACCTGTAATTTAAACTTATTAGTGATTATATGTTTTATTCCAATTGAAAAAAGACATTAATACTCAAAAACAAAAAAAGATTAATAATTAATTATATTTGAAACATAAATGAATATCCCAGTAAACTGAGTGACTCCTCTCCTTTGAATACGGGTTTGTTATCAAAAGTAAGTATTAGCGATTATTAAGTAAAACTATAAATTTGAGCCTAACTTTCAATTTACAAGTTTTGGAAAGATTGTGCCTTTGCAAAACTATATTTTATGATACCACATAGGGAATTGCACACTCATAAAGTGTCTTTTAATTAATTATCTAAAGAATATTATTTAATTGTCGTTTGTAGAAATTTAATCATAGGAAGATACATACTAACCTTTAATCATAAATTTAATCATAGGAACCATGCATTCTAAAATTTGTAATAACTAAGTGAAATTATATTTTACTGATTGAAATTATAAATTTAAAGGACGTTTGACTTAAATCCCGTGCATAAGATGACCTTGTCTGATTCAATTAGGTAACCCATGCTGTGACTGTTGGAGCATGTCAGATTGCCCAACAGGACATGGCTGATGTGTCATCAGTTTAGCATACAATTATTGGCCTAAGGTTAATTTAAAGGGAAAATATAGTATTGAGATTCAAATTCAATTCAAATTCAAATTCTTTATTGCCGTAGATTGACAATTGTACAATTGTATTACAGCAGTCATGTATTATGGTCTATTGGTTACATATATATATATATATATATATATATATATATATATATATATATATATATATATATATATATATATATTTTAACTAATCTGTTATTAGAATCTATACTTATTTAATACGCTAAGGGTTTTTTTGTCTTGAGAACTCCTCCTACAATTTTCAACCGATTTTCAAGTTTTTGGTGTCGTTGGATAGGGCTTGGTCTGTAGTTGTTTCCGCCAAAAACTGATTAGAATCTAACGGAAAATAAAGGCGTTATCCACCATTGAAATCTCAAAATTTCCCATTTAAATAACATTGGGATTGAATAAAGCATTTTAAACATCTGTTAATAATCAGCTGTAAATACGTGTAGTTTTGGAGATTGCAAATATTCACAATATTGGATTGGTCGGACGTCAATGATTTAGAAATAAAAGTAACATTTGTTTTGTATTAAAATTAATTGCTCGATTTCGAGCAACACGTTCACTAGTAAGAAATAAACAAAATCTTTATAACTAATAAACATAAATAATATTTTATCCTTCCTGGTATTGTAAATACTCACCAACTGAGTAAAAAGCATTTTCTTTCAAAAATGATTTTAACAAAGCTTTGAATTTTACAGGGGTGTCTTGTAATTTAATGTAATCCGGGAGCCTATTGTACAATTTTGGTCCGATATTTTGAGGTAGGGCTGCTGAGAGTGTTAATCTGTGTGGAGTTTGCCTGTGATTGTGCCGATGACGAGTATTATAATTATGCACGTCTGCTCCTGTTTGAATGGAAGGAAATTTGAATTTGTAAAAAACTAACATTTCATAAATATACAAAGAATATAAAGTTAAAAAAATTAGGGATTTGAAAAATGTTCGGCAAGATGTTCTTCTATTTATTCCGGCCATTATTCGAATAGCCCTTTTTTGCAGCCTGAATACACGCAAAAGTGCAGACTCAGAAGCTGATCCCCATAAAATGATACCGTATGTTAGTCGTTACTCGATAAGAGAAGAGTAAATTAGTCTCATTATAAAAACATCTTGGAATTTTGAAAAACGATTTAATAAAAATAACTGTGATGATAATTTAGAACAAAGGGTGTCTATGTATGGAATCCAGGTGAAATTTTCATCAAAAATTAATCCTAGGTATTTGTTGTCAGTTGTAAATGGTAGCTCGAAATCGTTCATTACCATTACTGGATGATCTGCTGAAAGATTGTTTTGAAGGCCGAATAATAGACAATTTGTTTTACTTGGATTTACATGGAGGTTATTGCTGTTAAGGTACTGGTAGAGATTTGTTAACTGTATAAAACTGTCATTTTCTAAATTTGAAAGCGATTTATTTTTAAAAAGGATAGCTATGTCATCGGCATACATTGTAATGTGTAGATTATCAAAGTTTCAAGACATAATGTGTAGATTATCAAGATGTGTATTCTCAAACAAAAGTACAGTCATTTATTAAAATGTAAAAGCGTTTTAGCCATTTAAATTTTACCACAGTTTTCTTTATCATTGAAACACAGCACCTTTCGAAAATCTTATTTTTGATCTTTACTACTTTTAAATGTTTTTCAGCCTTACTATAGAATATTTATATTGCTAACAATAAAATGATGTTAAAATTAAAAATGAATATTCTTCTGCACTGTTGACTGAAACTTATGGTGTTTTTCCGTAGGTATAACAATCTTTTTATTCATCCATATTTTATTGTTATCATAAAAAAGATTAAATAAGTTGGTTATTTGAGTGGTTATAGTGCTCGCCTTTGAGTCCAAATGTTGCCGTTTCTATCCTGAGATAAGTTATAACGTTTTTTAAAGGTTCCAAAATGGACACAGTTGTCATTTATCAGGTTTTACTTAATGATACTATCTAACAACAGATAGACGTTAGATTGTTGCAAGACCGAAGTTTGGATCTCCCACTTCAAAACGTTTTAAAATGCCTCAGGACTAAATATAACCATACATAAATGATATATTAATGGCAACTATATTATTCTTTTGTTAATTTTATAACGTTATTTACCCTTCCTAAAACTCATCCCTTCAAGCACACTTTTGCAATTTCCAAAAGAGTTGTGCATAGGTACACGTATTGGGTTGTCTATATTTGTAACATTGGCTAAAGACGATTCTCCAATTTTAAATTAAATTCCTTTAAGTTCTTGAATTCCGTCTCTATACTTGACACCGACATATTACTTATTACATGTTCATGAATTAATATTCTTTATATTAGTCTATATGTTATTAAAAAGTGTTCTAATAATTAATACAGAATTATACTGTGTATTTGATAGTATTTAAATTTGTATATACATTACTAGCATATAGGTTTGACTTTATTAAGTTACAATTTACATATTTAAAAAATGTTCAATACTTACATTATTTTTTCCAAGACAAAAATAAAAATATAAAGAAAATTGCAAAACATTAATGTTTAAATATTTTATAAGCTCTGTGTTGATAAAACGACAGAAAGAGGCAGTCAATAGCACCCAAATATATACCCAACAACCATCACTCACCGTATATGCACCATTGTATTCTGGTAGTTAATCACCTCTGTACACACATGAGAACATACAAGACGCTGCACACAGTTATACACACGATACTAAGGCAATATGTGCACGACGAACAAACACTGGTACACAAGATCGACCACTTGTAGATAGGCAGTGGTTGCCTGCGGGCACTTGTAAACGCGATGAACACCGGCTACCACGAGACTAGGGAGAGAGACCGCTCCACACGAACGTTCGGGGAGAGACACAGAAGAGTAAGGCCATCCGTGGCGTGCGAAGGTTCATGAACGGGCGAAACGGCGCTCATCCCGACGCCGACTGACGTGAGACGTGAGGAGCAGTGTCCACCCCCGCCCCCCGGCCCACCCCCACGCATGCGCCGCCCCCGACCACGTGCACTCCTACACAATCACTCTAAAAGCCGGCTGAATCATTGACTACCGGACCATCCCGGTCCTCAATAACCCTCGCTGATCGCACCTTCTCTCCGCCTTACTTCCACCTCGTGATGGATGGACCAAGCCACTTCACTCCCTTTGCCCTCGAGAAGGCCGGTCATCGATTTCCAGCTGTTTTGACGTTTACTGCATCGTATGGCAATGTAAACACCTAATGAAAAAAACTGGAAACAACAAACCATTTATTAAATTTGAGGTTGGACAACCGAAGGCCGCGCCCCAGGTTGCATCTACGCTCTGCACTGACGTCGGGCATCCACCGACGTCTATCCAAGACATCCAACCGAGTGACATTTCACACCAAAACACTTTGAAAAGTCTTTTGGTGCCCAGATACACGGTTATTTTCTCTTATTTTTAATTCTTCTCTAGTTCTTCTAAGGAGAGCACAATGTCATTTCAGCGAGTGTCTTAGTAAAATGTTTTGGGTTTTTGTTTGTATTTGTTTTTTATGAAAGCTTAATAAGTCATGATGAGGGTTTAGTTCTGGTGTACTCTGTGATTAAGATTGATTAAGATTATAGTACAGTACTCATTTGCCTCTGGTATTGCTTGTTATTGTTTTTTGCTCTGTTAGACTTTTTCACATTTTAGAGTTTGCTTCTTGCATTGTTAATTATTGCTGTCTGTAGATAAGTACTTGTTTACATTGCTTGCATGTCTTTGATTATATATTGATGTTATGGCTGCTGATGCTTATGATATTACAGTATTTGCATGTCATTACTTTTGTTATTGTTTCAAATATTTAACAAAGTTAACTTCATGCACTTATTTATATTGTTGTTTATTATTAGCATGTTTGAAATTATTTATTGATAGTTATGGCTGTAATCTGACATTCTTATTATTATTTATTTGTTACCTATGTTACTTGTTTCTTCGTCTTCAAATAAGTTTTAGTTTAAACTTTAAATTTGTTGTGCATGATACTTTTTGCACTTTTCATCTATTTATTGCTAATGCTTGTAATTGATATCAGTAATCTATTTGAATTCAGATCTAGTGTTAATAATATAGTAATACTGTGCGTTGTATTTATATTTTAGAACTAAGCCATTAGAATAATATGATTAATATGATTGTATCAAATGTAAAATGGTGTATTGCCGTCAATAAATTAAATTAAATTAAATTAAATTAATTGGGTTTATCAAATAACCTGGAAAAACGAGATGGCATAGAGATTTTCATGATATAATTTCAGGTTTTAACGAAACAAAGAAAGTTTAATGGACATTTTCGACTTAACAAGAACAAATTTATATAAGTTTATCATTTATAAATCAAGACATCAGGAAAACCACACAAATTTTCAAGAACAGCTATAACTAGTAGGCAAATGCTAGATTTTTAAGGTTAACTGCTTAACATGATTACACGAGATTTGCATAACAAAATTTATTATCAATCTCATCAAAAGGTTTTCGTGTTTCGTCTAAAGTGGTATGACGAAAAACATAGTTTTGCATCCAGTGGGTTGATGGACATCTGTGTGTGTTGCCCTACTGTGTAAGCAGGCCTGTGATATTATTTTCCGAACATCCATTCATGCCGTCCATTAAGCAGGATTTTTTGTGAGAACCGACCTTAAAACATTGTACTTCCAATTGTTAGCCACAAACATCATAACTTTCTACCGGAAAATAACATTCAGTGGACGACAGTACCGGTGATGAACATAAGTGCTCAAAATTATAAGCAAGTTTGACTTCAAATCATTTATCTTAAGTAAAAAAATGTAAAACGGTTAAATAGTGAATGTAAATCATACTTCTGAAACTTCAAAGGGTAGTAATTATTTAGTTGGTGTTGCAATGAATGTGCTATAATGTGAAATAAAATTAAAATCACCCAGGGATTTCAAGATTTTCTCTGAAAGGTAATAAAGTAAGATATGATATCACTTGCTCTTTACGACATTGTCATCCATTTGAGGCAAGGTTTAAGACGCTGCCATGAATTGGGGTGTTAGTTGGATATAAGATTTAAAACTTAAATTCTACTTTGTAAATAAAACAATACTATGTTTCAGTTTTTTTATTATTAATTTATTACTTCTAACTTTTTTTATTTCCTTCCAGACACTATTAACAACCTTCATGGAGCGTGAGGACCGCCAGTCTTGTCGGCTGGTTGGAATGCAACTCAACTAATTTCCCTTCAGCCTGACAAGAAACAGATCTGCGAGTTTCAAAAGTAGAATTTTAACGATACTCTAAAGTTATTTGTATTCAAACGGTGTTTTAAGTTAGTTCTCTTATTTATAAATTCTTCCCTACTTACTTCGCCAAAATAAAATTAACTAATTTCCAAACTACTTTATTTAAGTCCTTTCTACAGTGAAATATTTTACTTTCAACAATTACACCAAAAATGCTTGTGTTTCTTCTTCAACTGCCTTTTACTGTTCCTGGTTAATTTTGTGTAATGCATATTATAGATCTTTAATAGTGTGATGAAGCTTCAAACTCAACCAAAAAAGATAGTTTTGACAAAGAAAGATGGATTACATTTTTTTATTATTTTTTTATTTAGTTATTTTTATTTTGATAAGATGAAAACGTATTATATCAAGGTGATTTCCGTATCAAAGGTAACTTTCAGAAAAGGGTTTATAAATCATTTCAGATTAAAATAAGACAAATTAATGCGCTGTGTTTATATAATGTTTCCTTTCAAGACTGATTATAGGTTTTCTTTGAGAACATTTTTCAACGACGCTATTGAAAGGCAAATGAATGAAAGAATGCTTCCATTCAATAGACCACAACCCTTCTTACAGTCTAAAAATAACTTTTAAAAATTATAAACGATCATTTAATGGATTGTATAATATGTTTTTCTTCCTAGTTAGTTTTCATCATGGTCATTCGTCAGTGTAATCATCATTCAAAAGATTTTATACAAAATTATACCACAATTGCAATTAGTTTTTTGCAAAATTAGTTTTTAATTTTCTTACAGTTATTTGGTATCTTGAGAAAATTACATTATTTATTACATCTGGTTGTGTTTCACTATATCAATCATTAGTACATTTTCAAACAATAAAAAATACATTCATAATTTAATTTATCTTTAAACTAAATACAATTTAAAAAAAAAACTTTGGCTTAGTGTTTGCGTTTGAACCCATTCAATGAAAAAAATGCTAGAAAGTGTAATGGCTGGAAACTGACATTGTCAGAAGATCGCATATATTTATCTCATAGAAGAAATATATATTTGATTGAGAGAAGCTCATAAAACTTTGTCAGAAATTGATAAACTTATTTTGTTCTAAAGCTCTATTTTAGATGGTCAATGCACAAACCCGACTTGCAATCAGTTTCCTGTTACACGAGAAGACATAAAAGGAGGTAAGGGGGGGGGGGGGTTGACGAGGTCAAAAGATCCAACATGAATGGGATTGTCTGTTCCTTCTAAAAAGGATTCTTTTCTTTGAAGCAACATATAATATTTAATAAGGGACAATATTCAGGTAAGTTAAAATTTTTGCTATTGCTACTTTTTGTAAACGGAGTTGAATGGAGTGAAGAGATCAAACTTCACATAATCATATCGGTCTCCTGACCTGCTTTAATAACATTAATACTTGAATAATACACCGATAGAAAAAAAACTTGATATTATCTTAAAACTATTAATGAACCCTATAAAGACAAAAAGACTATTTTATATAAAATAAATGTTAAACTTTAAACTAATTTTATATGCTGCTACTGTATATTTAAAATAATAAAATAGATTGAAAAGAAAACCAAATGGAGGGAAGCACTTCAGTATCGCACGCCGAAGAGAGAACAAAGAACCTATGGCCTCGTTACCGACCGTTATGAGTCAAAGCATACAGCAGTACTTTAGACCGTTACAGTTCTACCCCTTTGAACAATTAGATTAATTTTATGATCTCATTAGCTTTCCATAATTTCCAGACATCTCCCATTAAGAAGTCTTTAACAATATAATTTAGAAACTGTTGCAGCTACTGTAAAAGATTTCCAACTACTATTCGAAAATATAAGGTTATTAATATCTGGCAAGTCTTCTACCTAAAATATGCAGCCACAACAGGAACCCATACTGAGGGAAATAAAATCTTTTCACAATCCCAGTTGAGCGAGAGTCTTGAAATTTTGCATGAGCATACATTGTAATAATGAGGAAAATAGCTGAAAACCAGGATTTTCGAAATTTAACCTCCTCAAAAATTCAAAATAGCGGATTCTGAAATTGATAGTTTATTTTTTTAACTCTTGCTGGGAAGTGGTTAGTCCTATCTAATTGGGCTCGGGAAAATCAAGCCAATCTATTTGCTCAAAGTCAACTAACTTCGTTCTCCACCAGCCCGTGGACGAAGGTCAGGATGGTCGGGATTCGTGAAGTGTCCCGAATCGTGAAGTGTTCCTGACGAGCCAATGCGAACCAGTGGCCTGACGCAGGCTTTTGCTCTGAATTGTTAACAGTTTCCGGTGTGAGGTCCTGCAGGTGAGGTGATACCTGGCAGGAGCGGCATACACCAGGAACTGGCGAAGGAGAATTGTATAGGTGGCATTGGTGTAAACCTTGTATTACCCAACAATAAATAATTATGTAATTGTTTTCTATGGAAACGAGTTCACTTTTGGCTGATTCCTCAAAACAAACGCAGCACTTAAATTTTCTCTCGTTCACAAAAGTTTTGAAATATAGTTGTTGTTGTTATTGGTGGATAAGGAGACCCCGGCCGAACCGTTAAGAAAGTCTGCCTCTAATGGGCATTTTGGACTTTGGATGGATGGGATATTGAAGGAAGAGAAAGGGCGAGAGACATCAGACGGCCGTATGACCATTCAGAGGGCCAGCCCCCGTGTACTGTGACAACGGTCCGCTCTGCCCTGTAAACGGCCAACCAACCGACTGTCCTCTCATGTTCCAGCTAGGGATTTACATGCCCGTTGCAATCCTCACCCCCCGCTGTCTAGATAATGAAATATGAAGGAAGGGAAATTGTCATAGTGGACATCCAAAAGACTTAAAACAGTGTTATGACAAACACCTAGGGGGAAGGGGTATATTAATAATCTGATAGTGTATTATAGTCGTACTACTTTCGGAATTCTACCTACGTTATATTAATTAACACAATTCTGTCAATCTTTCCTGTCTGCAAAATGTTTTAATTTCAAGGTTAAAAAGTTGATTATTTTGATTTAGAATAAAAAACAACCATATTATGAATCGATTAATAAGATTTACTGATCGTCTAGGCATGGGATGGTTTCCCCAGGAAATTGTAGTCGAAGTTAAACTGCCTCATCGGTGCCAAGTTAACAAGGGTATGCATTTTAGAAGAGTCTGTGTCCTCAGAACATGTGGCTGGTAATATTACCCTGTTGAGTTTGTTTGAAATTCTAACCAGTTATGTCCAATAGCTATAACCGGAATAGCATCTCAAATGCTTATAGGGTATTTACAATTAAGGCTTATAGAGTAAATATAAAAAATTAACAATATAAATAATTTTGAATGTAAGCCTACATCAACTGTTTTAAGCGGGTTTGTAAAGAAATAAACCTTGATTGCAAGCTTATTTATTTAAACAAAACGGAAAAAACTACCATAAAACTAATAGTTCTAACCACATAGCGAACATTTTTTACGCTTTAAAAACTTTACCGGAAACGCTTTTTGAAAGAATTACATTTTATATTAGAAAACAATTACCACCCTTAACAGCTTTATTTGTTTTAGTTTTTAACAACGTGGTCTAATTCATATCTTTGTGATTAAAATAACTTTTGTTTCCTAAACATATTTTTTTCATTCATTAATTAATAAATTACATACATAAATTAATTAACTACTTAACACATAGGCTATTATTAATGTTATTAATAGAAACTATAAAAATATATCAAATTTAATCACATTACATCTAACTCACTGTCATTTTTATTTTTTTATTTTATTTATTTATTACTCAGACTACATTCTAGATGTCCTGAGGGTTTGTACGTTCTATTCCTTAATTATATTTAACATTAATGAGATGAATAGCCCATTATGCTGTTCGTGCATTAGGGTCATTAGGCCTTCAACTAATTTATACCTAACCAGGCTTTTTGTAATTGGAACGGAATGAGCGAAATAAATATCAGTATACCTACCGCGAACATTTTCATTGGCAATTATTTAATTTACATTCATTAGATCAAAGTGTTTTGTTAATTGGCTATTTCTATAAATACTAATCAGTAAAGTTCGTTGTCACCAAGACAGCGAACTTCTATAGTGAGAAGCCGGGTATCATAAAATAGCGAACAATTTTATATTACTTAATAAAAAGTTGGAGGTTTAATTTTACAAACAGATATAAACTTTTATTAACTATTTAGTTTGCTAAACTAATGCTAGATATTCTACCCATAACCCGTCGTCAGAGTTTTAATAAAATTTCCGACACGGGATTAGTGTGGATTCCTCCTAACCGAGTAATAAATTTTTTGTTACTTATCACCTGTTGCTATAGTTTTACATTCCTTGACCCAACGGGAATATTGCATGTTGTATTAAAAAAATTATTTCTATATTAATACTCACTACTTGGTACATTAATATTCTTATATCATACGGTAGAAAATCAAATAAACCAATTAAGGAAACATATTCAGTCTGGAAACTTTGCACATTCAATTGGTAGTAAAAACTATTTTTTAGGATCTTGCCAACTTTATAACTGTAATAGCGGACGGCCCCTTAGGAGGGCGTTAATATTTTAAAATGTAAGTATAGGTTGATATACGCGTAATACAATATGCTCATCATTTTAAAGTTCTGGCCAAGCAGAAAATAATGCCTCAATTCCCACTTTTAAAAAGCGCATTTGTAAAAAATTTGCGGTTGTTTTAAGATTTTAAAAATAAGCTCTAAAATACAACTTAAAAAACTATGGAATAATCTGAAGCCTTTTGAAAGTATGTGCATTTCGACCTATGATTACACATACGATTTTCATCCCGCTCCTTGTGGGCCGTATCGGAGGTAGAATGTCTGTAAGAATCTTGAAAAATAGTTTTTACCTATCAATTGAGTGTCCAAAGATTCGTTTTTCTAACCCATCGAATAACAAAAATTATTTATCAGTCTGCACACTTTTTGGCCACCCTTTCATATCAGTGAAACTACTTCAAAATTTTCATTGTTCCAAAAAACCAAAAACGTTTCATTGATTTGTACATGTTTAAGTCGTGTATTCTATTTAAAACTGTATTTTTAACCCTCTACTACACGCGCCGCGGACTCACAGTCCGCACTTTAACATAATTTCGTTTTTACAGTTTTCCACACTTCGTGGAGGGTTGAACGGCCGTCTACCTTCCCATCCACTCCCCCTCTAACTAAAACCGGTTTGGTAACACCCGCAGTGCAGTGGATCTGGCCCTGTGGATAGTTTTCTGACAGTTGTTCGGCAGTTGCGGACTGATAGTCCGCGCGCGTGTGTTCGTGACACTTGAATTTCAGCATCTGCGGACTGTTATTCCGCGCGCGTGTGTTAGTGAAACTAGAATTTTGAAGACATCATTTGACATTTGTACTACTTTTTTATTGTTTTTTATATGTTTTACTTTTAAAACATAATTTTTCAATTATGGCTTACATCAGGCAAAATGATGATGACATTCGCGCGATGCTTGAGGATGAGTTAGGCGCTAGTAATGATAGCGAAGAAGACATAGTTGAAAAAAAGTGACCATGAGAGTAACACTGAACTTTCAGAGAATGAAAATGATGAAGAGAATGATCCTGTGCCTATTAGACTACAACTTCAAGCCCGTGTAACCTCTGGAAGAAGGTTTTGTTTAGTTGAAACTAATAACTTGTAAATATGTTATTATTTTAACCAACTAAAAATATATCATTTTGTGTAATATGTTATTGACTTACTACTCCTAACCTAAAAATAAATATTGAGTGCAGAAAAGCAATGAAATATACATGATTTACCAATTTACAGCAAATGCGGACTGGCAGTCCGCGCGCGTGTAGTAACGTAACAAGTGGGTGCGCGTGTAGTAGAGGGTTAAGAGCTTAGTAGTTTCCAAGGCTAAGTGATCTGAGAGCGCCACTAGCTTTCAAAAACCTTTTATCTCCTCAAAGTTCTTAAAACAAATCTATTAATCTTTATAAATTTGCTAAAGTTTGTTGATACAAAACTAGTCATTAAGGTACATGAGATTTAAATACATAAAAAAGAGAGACATCAAAAATTTGTTATAATATTAATGAAACTCGTTATCACTGTTCGCACAGATATTATACATTTCTCCTCGTTTCGGTTCAAGCGTATAATGTTTAGTCTGCTGGTATTTGTGTCAACCTAATCATTCTTGTCTGTTCATATATTTAATTTCAATCATTGATCTTTATTTATCTTTATGCTATGACATTACAATAATTAACATAACACCAATGCTCAACTATTATTCTTGTTTTCTTTTACAATTGATCAAAACCATTATTTGTTCATCCATAACAAAAAATAAATTTCAGAATAAAAGATATTATTTGCGGAGGTATCTTTTATTGTGAAAGTTTCATTATTCAAAAAATTTTAACATATTGCAATAATTGTACCCATTATTATATATTTTAAATATTACAATACTCTTTAGTATAATTAATAGAAACTCATCATGAACTTACTTAATTAATAACCAACTAGTATACGTGTTGCTCGAAATCGAGCAATTTATTTTAATACAATACAAATGTTACTTTTATATTTAAATCAATGACATCCGACCAATCCAATATTTTGGATATCTTTAATCATCAAAACTACACGTATTTACAGCTGATTATTAACAGATGTTTAAAATGCTTTATTCAATCCCAATGTTATTTTAAATGGGGAATTTTGAGATTTCAATGGTGGATAGCGCCTTTATTTTCAGTCCGATTCTCATCAATTTTTGGCGGAAACAACTACAGACCAAGCCTTATCCAACGACAACAAAAACTTTAAAATCGGTTGAAAATTGTAGGAGGAGTTTTCAAGACAAAAAACCCCTTAGCGTATTAAATAAATATAGATTACAATTTTAAAATATTGAATTTTAAATGCGTTTCTATAGTAAAAGCTTAACGTATTTCTATAAACATTTTTGATAATTGTTGTGACTATTTACTTTTTTACGTATATTATAAAATTTCTGCAATTTGCTGCCTGTCTTGAGTTAAAAATGTGAACTTATATTAGGCCTAGCTCAAGTTATAATACTCGTCTTCAAATGTATTTTAAATATATTTATATTATCTTATCAATATCAATTAAGTCCATCAAAACCAAAATCCAAAAGTTTCATTAGCCACGTGGTAGGTACAACGCTACACCAAAGTCAAGCAAAGTCGGATCACCTTGGTAATGTTTCAGAGTCTTAAATTAATTATGAAAGCACACATTCTCTCCATCACAGAGCCTTATCTCTGTCAGAACTTGCTTTTAACCACTTTAATGTGCCACAGACACATCCCATGAGATGAATTCAGTTATTTCTTCATTACGAGTAACATATTGATACCGCCTGAGCTGCGGCGCGGCGCGACGTCCGTTTGAGGGTTTAATCACAGCAACATCTCGTTGTCCACATAATGTGGCCTCGGGGACCCGTATCTAATTAATTAATTCCCACCACCAGTAGCGCTGCTGTCGCTAATGCTGCATTCCTGGCTAGATTGGGATTCCGCTGGGTAATGGCATTTCACTTATATTCCATACTTCCCAAGCCACTCCGAGCAATTTATTTTCAGATTTGATATAAGGCATTTCAAACATTGTTCGTGCAAAGCAAGTGTGTTTTGATAGAGTAATTTAATGTTAAATAGGATTTGAACGATTTTCCAACCCGCATTGATATGCTTACATTTATGTAAATAATACAGTAACTCAGTTATTTTTGCAAAAGGTATTTTTTTATGTGAAGGAATTTTCATTATTCAAATTCAAGTAGAAAATAGTTATTCTAATATGTATGAAGTGGAAATAGCAACAAAACAGGAATCAATTCTCACATCTATACATATGTGAGGGAGATGGAGTCGTTTCAGTCCAGTTTAAATATAATGTCTACAGTTTAAACTAACACAAGAGGACGACAAATCATTACCTTAAATTTTAAAATCTTCGTAATTCTGTAACTACATATTATAAAAACATTACGCCTAAATTTTTATATAATTCATCTTTCTTTTTACTTATTTTTATCAACCGTAAAACAATTACTCGCTTTTGGGACTGTTAAAAGCTAAGGCTAAACTTGGATTCATTTTTGTTAGCCTATTGAAGCTTGCATTAAGCTATTAACGTCCCCGACGTTACAAAATCCAATTAAAGTATTGGAGCATATAGGTGCAGATCCATTTAACGATATATTGAGGTCTAAAAGCTTGGTCCGTAATTTGGATATTTTCTAATTTTGGATTTTGAAAAGTCAGTTTTTGTTTTGAGGCTTTTGTAAGTAGATAAATTAATTAAGTTTAAGTTACTTTTTATTACTATTTGACAACAAACATGCTCAAGTTTGGAGTATGAGAGTTTTTTATTGTTCTGTATTTGTTTATCATGTTTGTAATGTTTCTTTTCAATTACATAATTGGAGGAGGTTTTGACCTACTGTAATCCTAAGTTTTTAATTAATTGTTAAACCATTTTAACTAACTGGCTTTAAACTAATTTTATTAAAATATGTGTATGCTTAGTAAAAAATAGGTATACTAATTATAAAGCAAGTAAACTGGGATGAGAAGAATTCTGTTTTACATATTGTTATTGTTTATTTGTTTTTAAATTATGATAAATAAGTATTTATGAACATAGTTTTCAAGCAGTTATATAAATTTTAGAAATTGTTAAAAGACGTAATATATTATTATCATAAAATCTTTATCGTGCTAAATTATTTTATTATTATTATTGTGGTTTTTTGTAGTTTTTATATCTTTATGTGTAACACTATCATTCGATCTGATAGCGATTCGATCTGATAGTATGTTCCTCAATGTTGCTTAAAAATATAGCTACCCTTCATGTAAATTCGATATAAAACTTAATTTAATTATAAATGACGTATTATTTTAATTAAAATTTTACATGAACTTAAAATTTTACAGATGCTGATGAAAAAACAATTTAAAAGTTAAATAACATAACCGTTTTATTAGGCATATTTTCCTTGATATAGTGGTAAGGTAAAATATGAAACAAAGTAGCCAGTGGAGTTTGAAGAATGAAAGAGGTTATGAGGACCACCAGAGGGTCTGCGAACCTGATAATATCAAACCCCCGGGACCCAGCCGCACCTCATAAGCTTTAAACTGGCTTTATCAAGCGTTGCACAGAAAGCTCGTCTTGCATGAAATGAAATATAGCGAAATCGTTCAATTGTAGGGCTGTACAATTGATACTTAAATAAAATAAATACAAACATTAAATACTGGATTGATGGTAACTATTTAAAGTCCATGAAAGTGGCGGTTGAGAATATATGTATTTCAAATCATCAAGCGGGCATCGGATAGTCGGGCTTCTCCCGTCTGCGAATTTGGTGACTCATATTTTGGACAGGCCACGCTCGAATTCTTTTTTACCTTTCCGTTCACGCTTTATTATTATTATTTTTGTTTTTGTTTTTTTTTCTTCTAATGCGATTGTGTGTTGAAGTTTTAACTAAAATAAAAGGTTATATTACCTTGTTGCCGTCTTCGTGACTTTGTAAAATCCTTTTGATTTTACGCGTTTCAGCACGTAATTGTGCCATCTTCAGAAATCTTACACCAAGACTAAAACATCGCTCGTGAAGAGGTCGTCATATTGGTTTTAAAAAATAAATAAAAGTTCACAAACATTTAAATAAATTAATTCCACAAAACACAAACTACGAAACATTTACACACGCAACGAGTCACGGACGGGACGTGAGGCCTCGACACGCATCGGCACGGGAGCAAGTCTAGACTTGCTCCCGAACTTGATCTTAGACAGAGCATTGTAACATGTTCTAAATTGTTTACATTAAATTATTAGATTTGTTCCATTGACCATGTACCACTGAGTTTTATCTTGCAAATTTGTGATGCTTATCTTATTGTAGGTTAAGTTTAGAAGTTTAAAATTTGATAGACGACAATTAATGATTGTATAAGTGTAATTAATGTTGATATAGCACTTAATTAGTTGCTTTATCAAAAGGTAATTTTAAAACTTTTTATATATACACCGAAATAGGTTGTAGTACGCTTCAAGGTTTTTTTTTATATATATATATACATGGTGTCTAAGTTTGACGACGGCATTCATGTATGTAACGTGGTTATTCGTTTTCCTGAAAGATATGTATTACAGCACACAAAAAACCTTAACAAATAAATAAAAAAATCAATTATGGAGAAATTTAAAAATTTTTTAATGTGCTAAGAACCAATTCATTTGTTTTACATATGTTTGTATTGGTTTATTTGTTATTAAAAACATATGTTTTATTCATCAGAACGTCTAACGAATGTTTGGTAAGGCAATTTCGTGTTAATGAATTCTTGGCGAAGATCATTATTAAATTTAAATATTCTGTCACTATAAGTTTTCTAGGGGTAACCGGTATCCAGCTGGTAAAAGTATTTCATATATAGTCTGTAAATAAATTATGTAGCCTATATATGACATATGTAGTCTTTCATTAAATACTTCTACAGTTGAATGAGTTATAATTGCGAGTTAAAATATTTTTTGCATTTTTCGTCCTTCCATGGCAGGATTAAATAAGCTATGAGAGTTATGCAATAATAAAATATTTCCGTAAAGAACTATTTAATTTTGAAATATACTTTCATTAAATTGATAATGAAATATTATCGATCTACTAGATCTTTTTACCGTTTACAATTCCAACAAAAATATTTAAATTGAAAATATGACTGACAATTTCAAGTTTACAAGAGGTGTATTCTTCCCTTACAACCATCTCAATGTTCTCGATATACTTTTACAAACCACAATATTAAATAGAAGTTGTTAAGAGGAAACAGCGCGAGAAGCAGCTGCAAGGGAGAAAGCACTTTAACATTTGCACCATTCGCAGCGTGACTATTGGATTATTGACTTGGCTCTTGGCAGTGGATGGCTTTTTGGATGTACAGCTGGCGAATATGGCATAATATTGTTTACAAATTAGTTTAGATGAAAACTAGTCTACCGATGCCATTAAATATTGATTTATAACAAACGTTTCATAGCTTCAAACTGTCTATATAACTAACAAGTACTAAGATTAGAAAGCTTAAAAAAACATGTCTAAGACTAAAAAGGTTAGAAGTATAGGTATTCAGAATGTAAAAGTAGTTTAATATTCTTTTTACGCCATTAACGTAGTGTAGCTCACTATTTATTAGAATTCCAATGCAAGTTAGTTATCTTACTCACAAAAAATCTTTTGGGGTTCTGTTAAATGGATAATACGAAATAACTCATTACTAGTATACATAGGGCTCAAAATCGAGCAGTTTATTTTAATACAAATGTTACTTTTAGCTCTAAATCAATGACTTCCGACCAATCCAATATTGTGAATATCTGTAATCACAAAAAGCTACACGTATATTTACAGCTGATTATTAACAGACGTTTAAAATGCTTTATTCAATCCCAATGCTATTTAAATGGGAAATTTTGAGATTTCAATGTTGTATAGCGCCTTTATTTTCTGTCCGATAATCATCAGTTTTTGGCGGAAACAACTACAGACCAAGCCCTATCCAACGACACCAAAAACTTGAAAATCGGTTGAAAATTGTAGGAGGTGTCCTTAAGACAAAAAACCCTTAGAGTATTAAATAAGTATAGATTCCTTGTAAATTTAGTGGTAGTTATGGATTCACTCAAGATGTAGATTTTTTAAAATCTTATTTACTCATACATTTATCACAACCTAATCTCTCATTAAATTGTGAGACAAGTTCGTTGTACCAAAAACAATTAGGAAAACATATATGTTGCTGTATTCTTTATTATGTCAATACAGGGCGTTGTCTTATAGAAATTTAACCAATTCTTTTTAATTCGCTTTCCCGTGTCAGAATGATAGGAACTTGTTTCAAACCTTAATCAAGGTCAATCTACAGCCTATACCTACCCATAGATTCGGCCAAACTAAGAATACTTTTGCCTTATTAGTGAACTGCGTTCATTTACTACAATTTCTATTGAATTCAGAAAAAATTTACGAGAATAGTTTATTATCCGTTCGGTCTTTTTTAAGATAGATGGGGGGATAAACATTTAAATGTCATGGGATAGAGGTTTTAGCAAGCTTGTAAATTCTCCCAGAGAAATCCCTCATGTAAAATATTCAGACGCCATTTGAGTGGCTCTCGGTAAAATACCCAGATAAAATAATCGCGAATTGCATCTGCACCTCATGTTTATACCATTTCTCCTACGTATTACTTTTTTAGTTCCCGGTGATTTTTTCCAACTTTTATCATAAAAATATCTTTAACACGTACATAACATACGGATTATCCAAAATATAGTAAGTTATTTAAATCAAAATTTCCAGATTCAAATTTACATTATGATTGCATAGTGGCAGTTCTAAAGTAAATATGATTATAAATATAAGCTATCATCTTAATGTAGATAAATGTGCTGTGAAAACACCAGACTATTTTCAAAACATCGCTCAGCATGTGACTGTTATTAAAAGACAAATACTAGGAATACGCTCCAATGTCCGTCCCGTACAAGAATTTTTTACTCACTTTTTGTGAGTTATTAGGTGACGCTTATTATGTTTTTTTTTTTTTTTTTTCTAGGGAGAGTTTAGAAAAATGCATTACGCACACAGGTGGCAAACCTGTAGTGTGGGACTCCCCTAAAAACGTGTGTACCCACTAAAAAACCTCGCCTCTACTCTTTAGGATTCTAACCTGGAGTTGTTTATCACATTACGTAGGGCTAGGCCTAAATTTGGCTTATGCCCGTGGGGCTTACTCCTTATCCAGCCACTCGATCAAGGGATCTGGGCCACTTCGCGGTCCAGATCATGTTTCTTTTCCAGGAGGATGCCCCGGACGAACTGTGATAAACAATCCCAGTTGCCCTCATCCTCCAAGATCTTTTGGCAGACCGAGTCCACCGAAAATGCACCAAAAATTTGTGTGGCCTTCAGGCGGGACCCTTCCCAACGGGGGCAGCGGAAGAATGTGTGTTCCGCATTGTCGGGAACGCCCGAGCAATAAATAAAGAATTGGCCGCCGTTCCACCCATGGTTGGACGTGCTTGATAAGTCGCGCAGTCCATCGTCCTCGGGTGTCGTGCTCCCAGCTGTGTTGCCACTGCTGGAAGGTTCGGGAGCGCTCTGCTGTTCTTGCCGTGTCCTTGCCAATCTCGACTTGTCTCTGATAAATTGCCTTCCTCTCTCCTGCCAAGAGCTTGACAGGGATAACTCCGGCGACCACCAGGACGGCAGGCTCGGACACTGTCCGGTAGGCGGAACACACCCCGAGCGCCGCTCAACGTTGAACCCGGGCGAGTCGCAACCTGTACTACTCTTTATCGAGAGCGTCTATCCACACCTCTGCTCCATATAAAGAAGCACGAACTGAACCGCGGACATCAACAGACGTCTTCTGCTGGATCGTGGAACCCCGACATTAGCCATCAGCCTACTAAGGTAAGTGACTACCTTAGCGGCCTTGTTCGGCGTACGGAAGATCTGATCCCTCCAGCTTAACTTGGTGTCCACCATAATCCCGAAGTACTTAGCAGCACGAGTTTATTGGACCACCTCCCTTCCCACTCGGAACAGAACGACGGTGTCCATCCTCTTCTTCGTAAGGATTACAATCTCCGTCTTACGGAGAGCAAGCGAGAGACCGTGATCGGACATCCATGTGTTGACCACACGCATGACTCGGTTCAACTTTAGTTGGGCCAGCTCAACGTTGCGTGCGACAATGAGAGCTGCGACATCATTGGCGTACCCAACCAAAGTGGTTTCCTCAGGCATCTCCGACCTCAGGAGGCTGTCATAGGCAACATTCCAGAGATCCTGGCCGAGTATTGAATCTTGCACGGCACCAGAAGTGACTTCCATCGTCCACGTTCCGTCCCTTGTGTCGTAAATCAGGCTTCGAGAGCGGAGATAATCCTCAATGAGTCGCAACAGATATGCAGGAACGCGAAAGGTGTTGCGAAGCGCATCCAACATATCGACCCACCTATCCGAGTTAAAGGCATTCTTGACATAAGCGTAACAAGAAGCACTACTCAGCGAGAGAAATGGTTGTGGCTCTCGACTTTCTTCACAGCTCTCCATGGACTTCGGTGATAGCGTCAATCGTTGACCGTCCCTTTCTGAAGCCATACTGACGGGGGCATGAGTCCCCGGCAGCTTCCACGTCAGAGGTCAGGCGGGAACGGATCAGCTTCTCGAACAGCTTCCCAGCCGTGTCCAACGTGTAGAAAGGCCTGTGGGACGACGACAGCTCGGGATCACCTTTGCCCTTGCTGATCAGTACAAGTCTTGCGGTTTTCCATAGGGAGCCGGAAACACCCCTTCTACCAAACAGGCGTTGTACATTCTCAACAACAAGTCAGCATTAATTGAAAATACTTTCTTTAAAGCCTCGCTGGGAATCCCGTCCGGGTCAGGAGCCTTGTTGCTCTTTAGGGAGAGAACGGAGGTTTCCATCTCCTCGAATGTGAAGAGTGGAACGTCATCTAACCGTCCGAAGTCAACCGGCGTACATCCTAGGCCTAGCCTACAAATAAATACATACAAAGAATGATTTTAGCTAAGACCTCAAAACAAGCAAGTAACTTAATAATAATTATGCTTACAATATTAAAGGTAAATAGATTGTAGAGCGAAAAAAACAATACAATTTAAAATCCATGATTAATTAATCAAAGTTAATAAAAATCAAGTAATGTAAGTATTGTAGAATTACGCTTACTTAACACTTAATGCATATTTTGTTACCTGAGACATAGGCTACAATGTCACAACACATTCTAATTAGTTGTTCAATTTAAATCTTTCTCTCAAATAGATATTAGTTGTGTCCCATAAATTATAACCCCCGCCACGTAACTTGACGAATGAATTTTCACTACTATTCAGTTAAAATGATTGGATAATCAGCTGTTCTATAAAAAATTGCATGTAACGTAAGCTCGATGTTTTTGGAAAAGTACCCCCTCTCCTCCCCTCGCCCTACCCAGCTGTTTTTGGCCATTCGTCAACTTATGTGGCGTGACCTATAGTTAATCGCATAATTCCGTACGACAGCAATTCATTTCACATCAACATGCCTATCTTTTGGTAGACTATAATTTATAACTTCAACAAGTAAACATCAGTGTTGATCTATTTAATTTAACAAACAAGTCTGTCAAAATATCAATTAAATTTTATTTAAAAACGTAACATAACGGCGAGCAAATGTAAACAAGAAAAGGTTATGTTATGTTGTTTTCAGCATACAGCGACAACTCAGCTGCGATGGGGGAAAATAAACTGATCATAGCAACTACATTAGTCAAACCATGTAGCCTAAACAACTAAAGTTCTGTCAAAAATTCCGGAAAATAAGCTTTTTTAATACTTGAAAATAATTGCTCGATTATAGTTTATTACCTAGTTTAAAATACTTAAAATCTAACCTGAGAATTTCATTGAAATCAAATTAGTAATAAAAAAGCCTTTTGGGGGTCAAAAATTCGCCTAAGAGAAATTTAAAGTCGGTCTAAAGAATTTTATACTCTATGTTCCATTTAGTAAAAAATTCAATTAACATCAAGAGTCTATATTTATCTTATAAGTGTAATGTTGGTAAAAATATTGTCATTAGTACCTTTTTCAGACATGTACATTTATGTACTAAACACACAGTTTATATTAAAAGGTGTCAAACAGTAAAGTTGTTTTAGCAAAATTGGCAAGCGTCATGACTGTAAAAAAAAGTAACAGAGGCAGCTGCTCTCAGTTACAGCACTTTTAAAGCGCCCTTAAGCAGTGAAAGGCTCGAAAGTGCGATACCGAGTATTATCGGGTTTAAGTGTTTTCTTGCTATAGTTGCTGGAGGTAGTTGTTGGTTCTCCGTTAGGGACTATGTGGTGGTCCGTTTTATTTTCAAATTCTGTGTAAATTTTCGGTCTAAAAAAGAATTATATCGTAGTAAGTTAACATTTATGGATCCATCAATGCTTACTATGGTATTTCTAATGAGACACCTGCTTCAATTTTACACACATTCTGACCTTAGTTGACACATGCCAAATATACCGTAAATGCTAATGAATGTTTAGAAATGAATATTTTTACCTTTTCAATATCCTTGTTTTCTGAGGGAAACTACATGTTTCGTGGCGACAGCCACATCTTCAGGTTTCTCCAAAAAGGGTCGTCAAACATTTAAAATTGATATCACACAAACACGAATAATAAATAAACACACATTTAACATAAAAACCTCGGTAACTTTCAAACACAGACTCGCGGTGCGTGCACGCATTTTGTCGGGCCGGCTGCGACTGGAGGTACGGTGAATCATCACTGGTCACGTGACTGACATTACGTCATGGGGTCAGCTGTTTGTCCCTTATCCAGTCTGATAATGGTATCAAAGAGAGTATTCGCCTGACTATTGATTTTATCGTTTAAGACGTTGTCACCTGAATTTTTAACTGCTTTGTAGATTTCAAAGTTATCGAGGGCTGTAATCTTATTCCTGCTTTGCATTTATGTAGGATTTCTAGATTTTCTTCTAATTTTGTATAGTTGTGTTTTTTATCAACTAAATGCTCTGCAAAGTTTGATCTTTGTGTGACGCTATTTTTTGGTAGGTGTTCTTTAAACCTGGTGCGAAAAGTCCGCCGAGTTTGGCCAATGTAAAATTTGGGGCAGTCACTGCAAACTACCTTGTTATATACCGCACTTCTCAAAGTCGTCAGTTGTCCGTTGTTTAGGACTTAGAAAGTTTCCCAATTTATTATTCGTACGGTATGCCACCTTGTAATTTCTCTTCTTTAAAATATTGGAAACTTTGTTACTTAAATGTTTACTGTAATTAATGTAATAAATTTCTTGTTATTGTTGTCAGTCCTTAAATTATTTTTCGGTTTCAACATTTTATTCAATATAGATGGGCTATATCCGTTGTCGATACAAATAAATTTAATTATATCTAGTTCTTTTTGGTAATTCTCGGGAGACATTGGAATGTTGTTCAGTCTATGGATAAATGAATGGAATGCTGCTAGTTTATGAGATGTGGGGTGGTGGGAGGTCGAATGTATCACTTGACTGGATTGGGTTGGTTTGCGGTATATACTGAACTGTATTAAGTCTGTATTTGTCTGTGGCTGTCGCCACGAAACATGTAGTTTCCCTCAGAAAACGAGGATATTGAAAAGGTAAAAATATTCATTTCTAATTATTGAAATC
Source organism: Neoaliturus tenellus (assembly GCA_030545055.2). Taxonomy (NCBI): domain Eukaryota; kingdom Metazoa; phylum Arthropoda; class Insecta; order Hemiptera; family Cicadellidae; genus Neoaliturus; species Neoaliturus tenellus. The sequence continues at coordinate 237,932,612 of CM061533.1, forward strand.
AATATCCAGTAGTAGGAATCATGAATCTAATGAATGTGGAAATTCCTCAACATTCTAAGCAGCTTTATTAAAAGTAATGAATTAGAAAATTCGGTCATATTGGTATTTATATTTTATATGCACCAACTATTTTAAATGTAGTATAGTAAGGTAACGTAATGTCAGGTTAGCACAGATATGCAAATCTTGACTATCTTAATTTTGCCATTGCTTGTTTGACAACAATGAGTACAAAATGATGTCCTGGTACAAAGGTCGTCCAAAGTCAAGAGTTTCTTGTCAGTCTTGCTCTTACTCTACTAGAAGTATAGTGTAAGCGATTAATTAGTTTTTTCAATGTGTGTTATTATATTTTTGATTTATTTTTACTTTTGAACTGAGCGAACAAAGACATTGAAACCCTTACTGACTTATCCATGCTAACTTGGCCTAACCTAACAAATATACATTGGCAGAACACTCTCCACTCCACTCTCCTTGCTGGCATTACCGCATTCTCCAATTCTATTTTTCATTCTTAATACTTGAAATTTAAGTAGAAATGTAAACAAAGGTTTGTACTTATTGCGACTACAGTAGAACCTCAATAAGACGTATATTCTTAAGGGGTTCTATATTCTTAAGGGGTTCTATGTTCAATATTCTTAAAGGGTTTTACAAATCAAACGTCTCATCAAGAGGCTCTTCTAATTAGGTGCCCTTTGATAGTCTTATCAAGGGGATAAGGGACGAATTGTTTTTCACGAACTTTCTCTATAGTAAGTATAATTTTTAATAAAACCTATTAAGAATTCATAGAAAATTAACGTAATTAATCATTTAAAAAGGCATATATATAAAATATATTGATATATTGAGGTCTAAAAGCTTGGTCCATAGTTTGGCTATTTTCTGATTTTGGATTTTGAAATGTCAGTTTTTGTTTTGAGGCTTTTATAAGTAAATAAATGAATTAAGTTTAAGTTACTTTTTATTACTAGTTGACAACAAACAAGCTCAACTTTGGAGTATGAGAGTTTTTTATTGTTCTGTTTTTGTTAATCATGTTTGTTATTTTTCTTTCCAAGTACATATTTGGAGGAGGTTTTGACTTACTGTAATCCTAAGTTTTTAATTGTTGAATTTATTCACAAGGCTTTAAACAAATTTTATTAAAATGTGTGTAGGCCTATAAAATATATACTAATTATAAAGCAAGTAAACTGGGATGAGAAGAATTCTGTTTTACATATTTTTATTGTTTATTTGTTTTTTAATTATGATAAATAAGTATTTATGAACATAGTTTTCAAGCAGTTATATAAATTTTAGAAATTGGTAAAAGACGTAATATAATATTATCATAAAATCTTTATCGTGCTAAATTATTTTATTATTACTATTGTGGTTTTTTGTACTTTTATATCTTTATGTGTAACACTATCATTCGATCTGATGTTACAAACAAAAGTATGTCCCACAATGTTGCTTACAATTATAGCTGCCCTTCATACATCTTTCAACATATATCTTAATTTAATTATAAATGAAATAATACTTTTAATAAAATTTGACTTTAACTTAACTCTAAATTTTTATGGGTGCTGAAGAAAAAACCAATCATAAGTTAATTTACATAACCGTTTTATTAGGCATATTATCCTTGATATAGTGGTAAGTTAAAATATGAAACAAAGTAGCCAGTGGAGTTTGAAGAATGGAAGATGTTATGAGGACCACCAGAGCGTCTGCGAACCTGATAATATCAAACCCCCGGGACCCAGCCGCACCTCATAACCTTTAAACTGGCTTTATCAAGCGTTACACAGAAAGCTCGTCTTGCATGAAATGAAATATAGCGAAATCGTTCAATTGTAGGGCTGTACAATTGATACTTAAATAAAATAAATACAAACATTAAATACTGAATTGATGGTAACTATTTAAAGTCCATGAGGTGGCGGTTGAGAATATGGTTTGTATTAGTAGTGGGGTTTGGTTACTTTCAAAACGGAAGTCGTGCCAATTGCCAGCCGCTGCCGGCCAGCTGCCATCGGCCAGCTGCCAAATCAGTCGCTGCCGCCATATGCCATGCCATATAGCTTCCGGTGGGGGAGGAGATGTTATTTGAAATTTGAAATTCAACTTGACAATTGGGTTATGGAAAGTATGTCAAGGTCATCCAGAGTAAGTTTTAAAAAACCCTATCCCGCTACCACCGGAGTAATAGTTCGGAGAGTGGAACTAACTCTGGCGATAGCGGGATAGGTATAGAATTAGGTTTGTGAATTTTATTTGTGAAAAAGATACAATCAATGTGTGACAGCAGTGTTTAAACAGGTTGAAGTTTTGTTATGAACTACAGAGTTGTAAACACAAACACCGACGACGATGAGAAGGTAAACGCAGAGTCCCCAGATGATGTATTTAAAAAGTTTGAACAAACGTAACATCTCGAGTTGGTTTTCCCGTTCCATTTCCAATCGTTTGATTTCCAATTTCAATTTATCCTCTTCCATCCTTGTTACAAATGGAACTTCATCCATCATATCCATCATGTTTGTGTTTTTTTTTTTTTTTTGAAATTTTGAAAGAAGCGATGTTGACAGTTGAAGAGGCGAGGATGGAATGAGAGTTAAAAGAGGGAAATGTCGGTTAAATAAAGAAGTGGTAGGGGGAAAGAGCGTTGTTACATAGAAGTGGTGGGGGAAAGATGCTGCTCATCATTTGCCTTAGAAGTTGTGTCCGACTGTAGAGGGGTAAGAGGAGTAAGATTTAGTAAACTGTCTTCATCAGAACTTTCAACCTTATCACAAATAGGACAAGCGTAAGTTATTTCCAAATTCATTGTAATAGAGTTAAATTTATCTATAATTTCATTTAAAGCATTAAATATTTCTTGTAAATCATCTTTTGAGTTTATTTCAAAACTAGCATTCATTCGTGCCAATGGAGAGGTGTTCATCGTTAGAGAGTTGGCAATCGAATGAGGATTAGCGCCTAGGGAAGGGGGGCTTATATAATGGCGACCTTGAGCAGGTGTTTAGGGAGGGGGGCTTTCTAGGGAGGGGGCTTCTATATAGGGGACCTTGAGCTTATGATTGAATAAAACGTTTAGTTCTTCTTCTTCTTCGTCTTTTAATTCAATTATTTGAACCGAAGTAGTTGTTTCATCCTCTTCACTCGATGAAGAAAACAATTCACCAGGATTTAAATATTGAACTACAATTCTGAACCATCTTATAGGATATTCGTCAATGACAGAAAGTAAATTTTGAAACAATTCTTCCATCTCCTCCCTGTCAGTTATTATATGTTCAAACTTGATAAATTTTCCTTCCATGTTGTTAGTTAGAGTGTTGGAAGTGGAATGATTTAATATTATATAAAAATTAGAACTAATGGTGGGGGAAATCTCAAGGTCATCCAATTGAAGTTTTAAAAAAGAGTGTAAAACTGAAATTATACATTTGATGGTTCTACAGGATCGGAATACCAATCTGATCTGTATTTACATCTTTTTATCATATGTGTACAAAAATCATCTTGATGAGACTTGGTGCGTTGACAATGAGCAAGATCTAGAGGGTGAAATTTGAAACATCTTTGAGGACAACATGTATGAAAATATCTTGATTTGTAAAATTTGAAAGTTCGCAATTCCGGTGGCGGTAGTTGTTTTGTTTTACATTTGCAATAACAAGATCCGAAGAATTCACATTTAGTACAAGCTAACCCATCCACCATCATTGGTCCTAAATCAGTACACTGTTGTTCACAACAGTAACGAGGTTTGTACTTGTATTTTTGCTCTTCCATGTTGACGCTGCGGAGTCTAGTGAAAGAATAAGATTGTATAGTGATGAATAGCGAGTTTTATGTACTATGAAAAGTGGTAGGGGTAATTTCAAGGTCATTCAAATGGAGTTTTAAAAAATTATACCTTACAAGTGTAAGGATTATTGAAATTTAGGAAGTTTGTTTCTGTTTGTTTTCTTCAGATTTTTTTTCTCTCTCCGCCTTAGCCATAGCAATAAGTTCTTCTGTTGATAGTGGATGTACTTCAGGAAATTTTAAAATTAATTTAGCTTGATATCCTTCTTTAGTTAATACATCTAAATCTTGAGTCATTTGTTCAACAGTGTTATAATCCTTTCCATAGATTTTCCCATCAAGTTTAATCATCATTCTGTATAACATTTTGTAGAATAGATCTTGTTGTGGCGAGAGCTGAGAAGCGAATGATTATTTATCAAACTGTTACATCCTTTTTATGAACTTGATATTGATCACGTGATTCCTTAGTTGTAATTTTATTTATTAAAAGTTATTCAACATTGGTAATACTTCTGGAACTTGACGTTATGTTGACCAGCTGGCGATGAAGAAGTTGTAGGTTGTGTAGAAAAAAATATTTCATCATCGCAATATTTTGTTTTAGTGAACATCCTTGTATTAGTAGCACTAACATCAACAGTTAAGTGATAACCACCGGTAAGTAAAACTCGCATTTCGTTAGTTAAATCTTCAAGTTGTTCAAAAGTAGTTATGGTGTTGGTATCATAAGATGCACACTTAACCTTTAGGGACATGTTGAAGTTTTGTATTTAGTGATAGAGAGTGAGATGTGTACGGTACGAAAGGTAGTCGTAGACTGATGAATTTAACAAGTTGATTTTCACTTTTATTATCACACAAAATAGGGTCAAGGTCATCCCATGGAATTTTTAAAAAAAGCAACATATTGTAATGTACAAACACATTACAATATGTTGCTTTTTTTATTTTTTTTATTTTTTTTTTAGGTTTATATCATATTTATTGAGAAACAAATACAAAGAAATATTTACAATCTTATGTACAAACTAATCAGTAGTAGGTGTTACATGAATTGTAAGTTCAGTAGAGTTGTTTCCACTTGGTCCATGTGATACCAAATAGAGTGCGCCGGGTTGAATTATACGAAGATCTTCATTTTGTAGTAGTTGTACGAAGCGCTTTGGTAGGAAGATTTGAAATTTTGCTTCATCACCAATTGTATAAGGTGCCTCGCTTAATGTGCAATTTATAGCATCACCTACTGAAGTTTCCATCTTCTTTATTGTATGAATGATGTAGTGTTTTTCTTCTTTCAGCTCGGAACATTTCTTTGTAGGTAGGATTGTTGATTTTGAATGAGCGTTGAATTGTTCAACTAAATTTTGAAGTAAGTTGTTTGATGCCATCTTAATGTTTTTGCTGATGCTAATCTTCTTGTTAATAAGAATATCCGTTGGAGATGTTGTCTCTTCGGAGGTTTGAGTAATACTCATGCTGTGTCATGGTAGCGCTCTCACTTTTATTATCGAGACTACCCCCACCACTGACACTACCCCCACCACTGATGCTACCCCCACCACTTTGTTGAAGGAAATTATTCAAGCGGTAGGCATTCTTCAAAGCACACTGTGACCTTCGATGTTTAAAACTTTTTGATGAAATACAAAGTTCATTAAAGTAGCATTGGAAATCTCTATCTATTATTGCATTTATCACTTCATTGCTTGTAAATGATTGTATCCAATTTGCTTTTTCCAATCCTCTTGTGTAGATAGTTTTAAACTCTTTACAATAATGATTCATAATATGCGGCATCATGTTATAATGAATAAAACCTTCATCCCATTTTAAGTTATGAAAATGTTTGTTTAACCATTTGTTTGTAACTTTCGCTTTAGTTGTTAGTTTATTGAATGGAAATGGAGGTTTGAACAAGTAATGATAAATTACAGATGTGTTCATATCCAAAATTACTAATTCTTTAATAATGAAATTTCCATCATTCCCTCGAAAAGCTTGAAATTCAATTATACCTCTTTTAACTTCCATTAACTGTGATGCAGTAGAAAACGAAACCCGTTTGTTCATGATGAAGTCTCATCCACAACTGACTGTTATTACAAACACGATTGTTCTTCTTTTATTTCTTGCGCTTCTTCGTTTATATTAAAATTGGTGTGATAGTTGTTTAATTGTCTCCACATATCCACTTCTTGAGGTATTCGATTAAAAATTGAAGTATCCACAGGACCATATAAAATTGGAATGAATGGTTGTCTGTCCAATGTATCGATTAGATAATCTTTAATTATTGTACTTGAAAATACTAGTTGTTTTAAGTATCTAGTGACAGGACCGGTAGTACAACTTAAAGTGTAAAATTCTTCTTTAGTGAAATGTAATTTTACATCATGTCTAGTTAAATCTTTGAAGCGAACAACTTGTCCCCCACGATGTTTGATTATATCAACTTCAATATTTGATTCTAATAAACTTAATCTTGTTCTTTTTCCAAATGTGTTGTTAGTTAAATAACATTCCAAAAGATGTAAATGTTTCATTAGAGAATCCCAAGAAGTTTCAGTAAAGATAACCATTTTACTTCCTTGATTTAACATAACAATTGGTGAATAATCCAATGATTTTACAATTCCAACAGATATACTTTTTGTCATGCATGAAGAAATAGGGTAGAAAATTCGAAGAAATACTTCTGTTAAAATATTTGTTGTAATGTTAACTTCAACCTTTTTTCTTTTTACTTTTTTTTCATCTTCTCCTTCTTCTTCTTTCTTCTTATGTTTGTTAAACTTGAGGAATTCATCCATTTCTTGTTCAACTTGCTTTTCTATATCAGAACTATTTTCATCCATTAGAGGTGTATTTTCTTCTCCGTTAGTAGAATTCATCTTGCGAACGATGTTTCCCATACGACGGTTGAAGATAGAATGAAGTTTCTACTAGTTAATTTCCTGCTTTTATATTTTTTGTAAAATTCTTGAAATTTATACAATTACATAATTGTTTATTTTCAACTTGTGTTTTATAAACAAAATTCTAACCTTAAAAATTGAGGAAGATAATTCTAACCTCAATATTTTGCAGTAGTTGTACTAATATTTTAAAGTACATTTTTCACTATTCCGGTCAGTGGTGTGTAAGTAACTATTTTATCATGTAGAATTAGACAGTATGCCGAAGTTCCATCCGCTACTGGTTCTTCAAATTCCATTTCAATTTTTATATCCACACTTGATGATTTTACTGATTCATTTTGTTTTGAACAATCGATTACAATTATTGGAGCTTTGGAATAATACTGATCAGGTGATAATAGTGGTGTATTAGTCTTTCCATAATATGATGATTGAAATCTTGCATACATATCACATAAAATGGAAAAACGTTTTTTGCTAAACATGACATTTAAATTGTCATATGGAAAGAATTGAGAGTTTAAGAAAACTTTACAATTCTTTATTTTACAGTGATCAAATTGACCAGCATTTGCAGTAATAACATCTTTTCGCTTAGTTTGAAAACCGAGTATTATGTACCTTGCACGTTCCAAGTAAGTTGATGTTTTGACGGTCCATGTTTGCCGTTCTGTTTGAGGTAATGTAGGGTATTCATGAAATTCCCAACTTCGGAATGGCATTACAATGTCACGGTCAGATTTTAACTTTCTTAACGATACGATTCTATGTTCATCAGCCAATCTTACATGAGGTACTCTCCAAACAACTTTATCCAATTGTAGTTGCCATTCCAGTTTATCTTCCGTAGTTGCAGGGTCTGCAAGTATTAAGTCCTTATTAGTTGAAGATCTGAGTAATACTAATTCTTGTTTAACATTTATTATAACCCTTTTGTAATCTTCAGCAAATCCTAAAAGCAATCGTAAAGGTACATGAAAATCAAAATGACCGTTGGAAGCAGGTGTTATAGTGTCTTTATCGGGAGCAACCCATCCGGCGGTGACTATTGAATTCTTCTCATGTGGTGTTAATGATGTTAATCCTTTTAATGTAGTTGTTATACCAACCTTTTTTGTTGAATCAACTGTCACCCCTGATATCTCATATCTTATTTCATCAAAAAGATATGCCATTGGGTTATTTATAAAAGGAACTGTTGAAGCAGTTTTTCCATCCAATTTTAATACCCTTCCTTCGATGTACAAATAACTTTCACATGGTAATGTGTAAATATCTTGTTGTTGAATGGGAATTCTTATTTCATCATTATTGTTTAATTTTGATGAAGTGTAAGGGTTGTGTGTGTGATATTCCTTCTCCCATAGTGTTTCGTCGAATGTCGGTCCTTGAGATATATCCAGGATATCCATCGTTGTTAAGTTTCAATCCAATCTTTTGTAGAAAACGAATGTTGTCTGATGTTAACTCTTCCAATGTCGAGGAGCTACTGAGCTCCCGACTCTTCCGTTGTGGTTTAAATGATAATCCCATGTTGATTTTTATGTCGCCGCTCTGATGTGTATTCGTATAGTAATTGTTTCTCCTCTAAAGTCAACACTATGACCGTCTTGATCCAATATGTTCAGTACGATGTCTGAAATGAAACTGGTGTTTAACGGTAGGTATATCAAGTTTTGTGGCTTCTCAACAATTTTAAAACCTGGAGCAACTGTTGGATAAAATGTATGTAAGATATGCTGATTTACTCCTTCTCTATATGATCCATGTATAATATTACATGTTACATCAATACTATTTACTTTTAATATTGTAACAGTTGTATTACCTGAATGAGTAGTTCCAGGAGTTAAGATTTTCTTTTTTGTATCTGTAAATCCAAGTAAACTGCCAATAGAGTTTTTCATTCCGACATCTATATAATATTTTGAAGTTATTTCTGCTTTTAAAGTATTATTATTTCCTTTGATTGTGATATTATCTTCTCCGAGTTTTTTCTGCAATAATTGGTTTATATCATCAATTTCATAAGCTCCAGTAGGAAATGTAATTATTTTCAATTCTGAGTATTTTCCTGCAGCATCCTTAGTTTCATAATAATGTAGTAAATTGTTTTTTCCTTCTGTAACATTAGGAATTGAATTGTAGGTAGTCAAATCAAGTAATGCCGCTTCCCATAATCTTTCCTTGGATAAACGCAATGCTGGGAATAGAGTACTTTTTAATGTGGATGAATTTCCACTCAGTGACACTGTATACGATGACATCTTAAAGGTGACTGACACTTTTCGCTAGAAACTCCAAACATAAATGTCCACATATTTCAGTATTGTTAGGTTGTTCTCTTTTGTAATTGTAAAAAATGTTTTTGGAGTTTTGAAAATAATGTTGAAGTTCTTTAGGCGGTGGTAGATTGCCAAAACTGTCAAAGTAGTAAACGGTTTGTCCGAGCTTTTTATAGCATACCCAATGAGTGCCTGGACCATAGGTGGAATCCAAATTTACTATTCCAGTTTCATTTTTCCATATTTTAGTTGGTAATGCATCTTTCATAAAAACTCCTCGAAAGAATGGTATTTTCAAACATTTTACATAATCATTTAACTGATGATTAGTTAAGGCTTTATTTGGAATTATCAATTGATTTTTTTTATTTAGTACACACGGTACGGTCTTAGGTATAAACCTGCTCCGTTTTTTACCATTGACCAAACAGAAGCCTTTTTTACTTTTGCTTTACGAGTTCTACGACGTCTCTTTCTAATATTTCCACCTTTTTTGGGAGCTCTTCTTTTTGCAGGTCTTCCTCTGCGACGTCGTCTTCCACCACCAAACTTAGCTTTTGTCTTTATGGCTGTTGTTACTGCCCAAGCCACTGCTTTTTCTGCAATACTTGCGTCACTTGATTTTAGTCTTTGCCAAGCTTTTTCTGCTAGAATTTTATCTGCTATTGATCTATTTGTTGAATCTTTAAACTTTGAATATGCTATATCGTGTTGTTTGCAAGCTTGATCTAATTTATTAATTCCAGGATCTCCTCTTGCTAAACGTTTTGCCAACTTAGTTCCAGGTCCACAATATTGATAACCTCCAGGAATATGTAATTCGTATGGTAAAGCGTCTATTGCTCGATTTACAACAGCACCAATAGGTATCCGTCTAAGCAGGGATAACGCAGTTGAAGTTATACCACGTCCTCTCTTGTTGCTGTCTTGATGATGACTGAGTGATACGGCCTTCATTATGTAGTCTTATATAAACTGGTGTGTTTACTCCACAAGATACATTACATAAATGAATAAGTTATGTATAATTTTTTATATTTAAACACTTAGTTATTCAAATTAATTATATATTGATTTATAATTCTATTTTTAATCCAAGCTTCCCGTTCATCGGGTTGAATTATCACATGACTCGTTGTACTAGCTATATGATTATGGGTATCAATAAGTAAATTGCCCACTATTCTTATTAAACAATCTAAATTTACAGCATCTTTTGGATGTTGAGGATCATGTAATTGCATAATACGTTTATCATTACATGTGTAAGCTGTTGAATCACTTTTTGATGTTTTTATGACTTGTCCAATAGTAGCAGCATCATTTGAATGTTCACCTGGTAAAATATTAATTATTTTCTTCATCTTTGCATCATATTGGGTCCCAAAGTGTTTATCCCAAGTTATTGTTTGTTTCATTGTAACACAATCATTTTCTTCATAACCAGGATAAATATCTTTTATTCTTCTATTACGACCATTGTATGTACCTAATGTACCACCACTCGCAATTAATGTTTGCACCATTAGAGGTACATCTGTATCTTTTATACCAAATCTTCCATTTGTTATTGTTTTATGTCCTGCATCCCATTCATCATTATTTCCTTGCATTAAATTAAACTTTTCATTTCCATGTATAAATTTATCTCCCCGCTTTAACACGGCATCTTCATGTTTTACAAAATTGGATGTTTCCTTTTTTAATTCTTTAGATAATTGTTCCATAGTAACAGCATCTTTTGGTTGAGAACCAAACTTTACATTTGTCAATGTTTTACCATGACAATCGATTCCATTAACATCTTGTAAAATACAGTTGTCCTTGATGTATTTTAGGTTTACAGCATCACCAAATCCACTATTGTCCTTCTTAAATTTCATGACCATTTCACGAATTGGTTGAGGTATTTCACATTTATTTGATGTTATTATATAACGGTAAAGAAACCCATTATTGATAATTTGTTGTAAACACAAAACTAACAAGCTGTCCATAGTGTTAGACTTGTACTGAAAGTTATATCCATAACTATCTCTTTATATGCTCTTACCCCCACCACTTTTATGTAGGTCAAGGTCATCGGATATTAAGCGAGAACTGGGAATAGATCACTAAGCGGCATGTTATTACATTACCACAAAGTGATCTATTCCCTATTCTCTAAAAGGGGTGCTGATAATTTAGATTCCTAAAATTTCTTTTCCTTCTTCTTCACCTTCTTGAACAGTTGTATTACCAGACATGTGTGATATTAATTTCTTCAATTCTCGATTTTCCATTTCTAATCTTTTCAATTTTAGATCTCTTGCTTCAACTTGTACTTTCAAAAATTTGATATAACTTCCAGCCCAGTGGAGAGTTTTTAATCTTGGTGCTCCAAGTTCAATTCCTGGTATTTGAAATTGTAGTCTATTAAATTCCATCTTCATATTTTCTCGGTCTTGTCTTTCTTTTTCTAGTCGTTTTAATCTTTGTTTTTCCCTGAAGGAAGAAGTCGGTACATGATGAAACATTTTGATCAACAATTTCTTGAAGAGTGAGCTTCTACACAGATAGTCAACACATTTATCCATCAAATTTAAGTCAGTAGTGGGGAGATGCCAATGGTGGGGAGACGTCAATGGTAGGGAGAGTTATACTAATGTAATGGTTATTTCTACCGTTACACTCGCTCCATTCTCGAAAAGATATTTGTAATATGGTTCGGGATACTGTTCTCTTTCAGATCCCGCATGTTCTTGAATAAAGTTGAAAGCCAATTTTTTTGAATAATCATTGTGAAATACTTCCCTCACACAAACAAGAATTTTTTCTTCCAAAAATTTGACTTGAACTAATGGTATTTTGCTTACATCGTCCTTGTCCATGATAGGTAGCTTGTAGGTAAAAGTATTAGGTGGTAGTTTTTGTGGTTTATCCAGTAGAGAACAAAATTTCTTGTACAATTTCTCCTCAATGTCTGGAAAACGATGTATATCAAACAGATTGTAGTATGAAGGATCAAAAGGTATTTTACGAAACATCTTCGGTCACTAGTCTCTTTAAGACTGATCTCCTGCACAAATATTTAACACATTTATAAACATTCCCCCACCAACTTTTAACTTGTGGTGGGGATATTTTCCCTCCACTACTTCTTCAAAATAGTGGGGGTACCTTAGTCCAATTCAGATTCAGATTCAGAAGACAGTAAAGGTGATATGGGTGATTCCAATGATGAATCCAATATAAATATTTCAATAGCTTCCTTAATTATATCTTCATCACTATCATTTATCATTTCTTCAAATAGTTCTTGTTCAATCTGTACCATTTCTTCCTCTTCCATCATAGAATCATTATCAGTTTCGTCATAATTTTCCTCTATGTTTTCTTCCTGTATTTCATTTGTGCTTTTAAAAACATCTTTAACTTGAGAATAATTAATAAATGGAGTATCTCTAGACAACATGTTTCTTTACTACTTCTTTTACTTCAAATAACAAACTATGCATTGTTTACTTAGTCTTATATATATATACTCCTACCCCCACTATTTTTGCAAAACCAAGTAATAGGAGGGGGTTTATAGCTATTCTTCTCTATCTAGGTTATATTTCATTGCTGTCACATCTACTATAATTTTCTGCTCTTCAACTTTATTGCGAATAAAAATTGTCCAAGGAAATAGTTCATTAATATTGTGAATTGTTACTTTTATACTATACAAAATTTCAAAATGTTCTACTAATGAAACAAAAACTATAACTCCTAGCTCATTGTTTGCCATAATTTTTTCTTCAATTTTCATCCGTAAGTTTGTTATCAAACTCCATATATTAATATCATTGGCTATAAAACCATCAATTCTGGTAAGCATCTTCATGCTGCAAGGTGTAGGTACAGACTAGAAACTTGGAGGTTCATAGCCCGCCTTTTTATTAATTTTAAAAATGGGGAGGGGGAAGGAATAAGGATTGGGAAGGGATAGGGTGTATGGTGGGGGAAAGGTAATTTTTGTTATTACACTACTTGTGCAAGAAAATAGCCACCAGTGTCTACACCTTGTTTATAGCACTCCATCATAGATTGTGCCCACTGCAACATGCGGTCTCTGTCATTTGGTGTGACAAGTAAAGAATGACTATCACCATACAATATAAAAGAGTCAATTCGTATATAACATCCTAAATTTAACCATTTATTAGCTTCAACCATAAACTTTTCTATTGTATCAAATGGAAATTGTGGATCAATTGCTATAACTTTACGTTCTTCACTAAGTTCAACACTATAATCATCATCGTCTTCACTCTCACTCTCACTACCATTATTTAAAATGTCTTCAGGTTGTACAAAAACATCGGAAATTTCGGAAGAATCAAAATGGTAATTCACATTAGGAGGCATTTTTTCAAACAAATAATATTTTAAAAGGTGGAGAAAAAAATACAAGAGATGTACTTCACGGCACAAAGTGCGAGTACAGACTAGAAACCTGAAGGTTCATAGCCCCACTTTTATAAATTTTAAATATGGGGAGGGGGAAGGAATAAGGATTGGGAAGGGATAGGGTGGAGGTGGGGGAAGGGTAATGTGGTTATTAAACCACTCATGCAACAAAGTACCCAACACCAATATTCAGTTCATATGATCTCATTACATCGTCCTGCCAAGTAAAAATTTGTTCTCGATCATTTGGAGTTAGAAGGAAGAAGTTACTGTTATTGTAGACAATAGGTGAACCAATTATAATGTTGAATCCTAAATTTAGCCATCTGTGTGCTTCAAAAATAAATCTTTCAACTACATCAAAAGGAAATTATGTTTCTATAAAATATACTTTGAATTGTCCATTAATTTCAATTTCATCTTCACTGTCATCTTCACTGTCATTTTCACTGATATTATCCATGTCTTCTATCACATCTTCTTCATGTTCTTGGAAAGCATCTTCTTCATGATGTTGGAAATCATCTTCAGGTGGTTGAAAAACATCTGCATTTTCAGAAGGATTAAAATTTTCATTAAAGTGAGGAAGCATTTTAAAAATAAAGATATTAGACTGGCAGAAACGAAGCAACAAGAACGGCGAAGCAACAAGAGTGGTGGAAGAAACCAGAATGAAACACTAGCCATAGCCGGCTCGTCTTTATAACGGTATGCAAATGAAAGGGTTAGCAGCCGGCCATGACCGGTCATTGGCCCGGGAGGTGGGGGAAGGAGTGGGGGAAGGAGTGGGGGAAGGGGGGGGGGCTCCATTTTTTCGGGGGGGGGGGGGGGGCTCCATTTTTTCGGGGGGGGGGGGGGCTCCATTTTTTCGGGGGGGGGGGGGGGGTCATTGACCTTTCAGGTCCGGTCATTGACCCTAAGGAGTGGGGACGGACACAGAACCCTCCTTTGCCTACTACTACATAGATCAAACTAGCCATGTAGCAGAACTTATTTCTGCTAAGTCGCATGTAAGCTAAATAGCTTACATCCCTAAATTCAAGTCTTAGGTGGCCCTGAAAAGGGCCGTTTGGCTGGGTTTAGTGAACTGCTATGGAGCTTAAGGCATAAAAAAATAAGGGACTTCAATGTTGTTTTCCAAATCGATTTCAGCAGGATCGGCTTGTATAAACTTGTACAAATTAAGTGCACAAATATCGCATTTTTCTTCTTCTGGGATGATAAACTTGTATGACAAGTAAGATTTGTATTCATAAATTCCACCATCTATTGTAAAATCCAATAATCCATTTCCTATTGCAGCCGAACCACATTCTGGACACATATTTGTTCCATCCATAAATTTATACTGAAGGTAATGAAAAACTCCAAAATTTTCCCTATAAAAAGAATACACTTCTTGACGTAGTGTTAGTGGAAGGTTTGCATCTTGAAATGCAAGTTCCGCCAACACTATATTTGAAACTATCTGTCGCAAACATAATTCTAATAGAGTAGGCATGTTGCGGCAGTGGCCTCACGGATTGGAATGAAGACTCTGGAGTAGCTAGTATAACGGTTAGATGTAGGTAGACAACCGGTCATGACCGGCCATTCACCCAGAGGAGTGGTAGGGGAAGGAATGGTGGGGGAAGAGTGGTGGGGGAAGGGGGGGGGGCTCCATTTTTTCGGGGGGGGGGGGGCATTGACCTTTCCTGTCCGGTCATTGACCCCAAGGAATGGGGACAGACACAAAACCATCCTTTACTCACTACTCACATGAAAGTAGGTCACGAGACTTAGAGTGTTAAAAAATAATGGGGGAGAAACACAACGCTATAACGCATTGTGTTTCTCCCCATTATTTTTTTTTAGCAACAATTTGGAAAAAACTAAGTGAATTTACTGTTTACGCCCCCACCTTGTAATACGATCCTTTTTATCCCTGAGGAGAAAGTCTTGAGAATCTAAAGTATTAAATCTCTTCTCTTTACACAAATTCTCACAAACTCTAATTTTATATTTTAAGCCGTTACATTTTGCCAAAATGTGTTGGTGGTCAACAACACTTAGAAAAAAATATTTCAAACCTTTCTTAAGCCTCTCTCCTCTGACGGATATTATTTTAGGATTGTCTTCAACGGTGGGGGTTTCTGTCAGTTGTGGTTCAGAAATATGTTTCACGATATGTACACGGCAAAAACTTTCATTTTTAACACATTTCCTCCCACAAGCTGATCCTTTCTTAATTCCCTTAATAAGCATTTCAGGGCAAGTAGTGGGACGGCTAAATGCCCTACGACGCTCTTCTTGTAATGATCGAAATTGCTCTGAAGGAGCAGGTTTAGGGCAGGTTTAGGGGCAGGTTTAGGGGCAGGTTTAGGAGCTGGTTTAGAGGAATTAGTTTTGTTATAGGTATGGTCTTCAAGTGTAGCAAGTGGTGGGGTAGGAGGCAATGGTGATAGTGGGGTGATGGGTGTACTAATGCAATGAAGAATAGTTTCAAATGAAGGAGTCTTAGGATGGGGAGCTGGCTTCTTCGGTGGCGGCATCATAGTTGATAGCGGTGCAGAGTCATTTGAGAGCGAAGGCGAAGGCGGTGAAAAAATACTACGAGGTCTAGAAGAGTTGGTTGGCGGAAGAATAGCTCCAGAAGTTGAAGGTTCAGATGAAAGCTTCTTCTTATACCAATCCGGACAGTTTTTCAAGCGAAGAGATTTGTTTGATGCAGTAACAGCCGTAGAAGTCGAAGTCGAAGTTGAAGTAAAAGTTGAAGTGGTAGAAGTAGTAGAAGTAGTAGAAGTAGTAGTAGTAGAAGTAGTAGTAGGCACAGAAGACATCATTATAACTCCAAGTTCACAGCCTAACGTCTGGAATCGGAATGAAACACTAGCCCCGGCCAACGCGTCTTTTATAACGGTATGCAAATGAGAGGGGTTAGCAGCCGGCCATGACCGGTCATTGGCCCGGGAGGTGGGGGAAGGACTGGTGGGGGAAGGAGTGGTGGGGGAAGGGGGGGGGGCTCCATTTTTTCGGGGGGGGGGGGGGCTCCATTTTTTCGGGGGGGGGGGGTCATTGACCCTTCCAAAAGTGGGTCAAGGTCATTCAAGATTTATAATGATCCAAGGTGATGGGAACAGTAATACTGTTCCCACCACCCTGTTTGCCTAACGGTTCCCACTCCCAACCCACTAGTTACGTTCTGCAAGGGACATCGACGCAATTTTGTTTGGACCGTCCGGGTCTACCGTAACGGTCCGGTCCGGGTCTACCGTAACCGTGAATTCCAAGGGAAACTGGAACACCTAATGCAGAAACGCAACTCTAACCCCACCCAAACTAATCCCACCCATCATATTCCTAAACAAAATGCAAAAAAAAAGTCCGGCTTGCGGATGTCCCACCCATTTTAAATGAAGTTCAACTGAACTTCTGAATTTACAGTTAATCTACCCCCTAACATCTAGCTGTAAGGCAAAACAAATGCACAAAACAAACATAAATTATTAGTACCAACACATCATTATTAAAAACCAAATAATTCAACACAACCAAATGCCATCATTATTCTTAAAATTAATACACCTTAATGCTAAATACCATCATTATTCTTAAAAATTAATACACCTTAATGCTAAACCCAACTTATAACTAACATCGCAATGCGCAAATTATTTCTTAAATTAAATACACCTTACAACTAAACACACACACACACATACCACATTGCATTAAAAAACGCAACATAGTAGAAGAAGTTCAAATATATATAGGCCTACTATATATTTGAAACTTCTTGCTGAGTCGCCAACAACCTTTCGCTATGAAAGTTTGTTGGCAACTGAAGCAAAGGTATAGCTCCTATCGCTCCTCGGGTTTTCAAGGAGTGGGGGAAGTTGTTTCACTCCAGTACAGTGTTCAATCCAGTCCAGTTCACAGCAGTATAAAATAAAGGTAAAGAAGTGGGGAGCGGCGCATGCGCAACAACACAAAACCAAGGTTTGAGGTTAGAATTATCCATGTGCAGTAGCGCTCAAGTGAGTAATACAAGACTAGGCGCATGCGCATAGCATAGACTCATTCCGATCCAGAGAAATTGTTGCATGCGCAGCAGGTTTGAGGTTAGAATTATCCATGGCAGCTGCCATATTTAGTCTGGTTTCACCACATAAAGTCAACAACCGGTGGTGACCGGCCATTGACCTGGAGGAGTGGGGGAAGGAGTGGGGGAAAGAGTAGGGGAAGGGGAAGGGGGGGGGGCTCCATTTTTTTCGGGGGGGGGGGCTCCATTTTTTCAGGGGGGGGGGGGAGGTCATTGACCTTTCCGGTCGGTCATTGACCCCAAGGAGTAGGGATAGACACAGAACCCTACTTCTCTTACTACTCAAGTGAAAGTCGGTCAACCAGTCATTTGCTTGCCATCTGCCGCCATCTGGCTGGAGTTATTGCCTCTATAAAGGTGGGTAGTTTATTTCGCTACAAACATTCATTGCCTCGCATCCGCTCGGTCATCATCTCTCGTTAGTTTTATGTTATGACTACTTCACTTACTAGGTTTGAGGTTAGAATTATCCATGAAATAGCCTTTGTAAATTCTAACCTATAAAATTACTACTCTGGCTTTCTGTTTCAATTTCTTTTACACTTCATTTTATATCTCAGTCTTCTTTTAACTTCTGAACTTAACACATCAATTATAATGACTGCACAATGTTTAAAATTAAAGCTTTTGCGAACACAACACATATTACGAAGTACTTCTAAACCTTCAATTTCAAAGTGTAAAACTAATTTAAATAGAGTTAGGAAGAAGTACAGTTTTAACCCATTATACTATTCAACAACTTCTCAGGTTAATGTTGATGATAGTGTTATTTACGACATTTTACGTTCTATGTTACACTTAAATAACTTAGAACTTGTTACACCTATCGACTGTGTTCAACAAGTTTTTTTATTTTACCCCCACCATTCCCTATATAAGGGCCCCGACAATAATTCCTACTTCATTATCTTCTATGCTCTTCAGCTAACAACATCTCCACTCTAATTCACACTACAATAATAATGGAAACCAACCAAGAAAATGTTCAAGTTCATGAAATATCATCAACAACTCATCCAAGGGAAAATCCTTCTACAAATTCAACTTCAACAACTCCTCAGAACCCTGTACAAGTTCCAGATGTATCTTCTACAACAATAAATGATGTAGAAGCTATTCTTCAATCCCTTGTCGGTTTCGACTGACCTGTATGATGATCACCGATAAACTGAACTCTTAAAGTTCAGTCTTTTTTAAAAACCCCCTCCATATGACCTTGAAGCAATTATCCCCTCTCCTTTATACACTAACTCCTACTTCAAAAATTAACACCATCTCCTCACCCCTTCTCCACCCTTTCATTTGATTTAGCCTCTCCCCACCTGAAGCTATATGGCATGGCATATGGCGGCAGCGACTGATTTGGCAGCTGCCGATGGCAGCTGGCCGGCAGCGGCTGGCAATTGGCACGACTTCCGTTTTGAAAGTAACCAAACCCACTACTTCTTAGGTTAATAGCCTACCCAAGCAAAATGTAAACAAACACCTACACTGCCACGGCCATCTCTAATACTAGAATTGCTGCTCACCCACTGCTGACTGAATGGTCAGCAGTGGGTGAGCAGCAGCTAAAGCTGCTATTAGTCAACAATGAGTAACGAAACAAATACAAGTAACAGCTGACTGTGGCTCATGTTCTTTTTAATCTATCTTTTAATGTTATTCTTATGTAACTAAATTTAGCCCCGTGGTACGAAAAAACTCGAGTTTTCCCTAGGTAGAAAGATTAAGTATTCAAGACACATGGGATAGAAATTAGTACTTTACTAGCCTACTCTATTCCAAGGAGTAAAATACGGCTTTAGATAGTAGGTGGAGGAAAATTGCATTTGCATAAGGTTATTGAAAACAACAGCATGACACTACTTTGATGTTACTTGGAGAGGGAAATAACATTTTTTTTTAGTCATCCTAAAAGGTGAATTGCCCACTTCTTCATGCCTGAACTAGTGTGATCAATATAAATATTACAGTATAAAACTGACATAACATGTTACAGGTTCATGCCACCTGTGACCGGCGCACTGTGGTCCGGGGTGAAGAACGCCGACCGCCTTCAGTCCGGTTTGTCCCCAGAGGCTGCCGGACATCCACAACGAGACCGCGGCGCTCAAGAAGATGCCAGGGACGACTGGAGTACCTCAAGAGGCTGCTGCCCTACCTCAGCAACCAGAGCGAGGACTGCCTCTACCTCAACATCTACGCACCCGTTCAAGGTACACAAGAACCAGCTACTTTATCCAGTGTGTTACCCACGTTAACATAATTTTATAAACTATGGTATATTTAGTTGAGCAGACCAATAACACTTATGAGAGAAAAATAATGGTTAAAATCTAATTTTTATATAAATAATTAGTCAAATAAATGTTCTGTTTTCTGGAAATGTCTGTAAAACAAAATTTTATACAACAGTAAAATATTTTATCTGTCCATTTATATTTAATCTTGATTTTAAATTAGGTTAAATTAACAAAGTAGCTGACCCGTATTGTTCTAAAGAATGACTCCTGAATTCCAAATAGCTTAATTTATCCAACCGGAAAAGATTCTAATTAGGGAAAAATTGTTCAAACAAGACAACTTACAATTACAAGTATGGTTATTTAATTCCATATTAATTTCAGTAAATTTATGCAAGTCAACAAAATGTTTTATTCATCTACTAATCAGGGTGTATTTATTATACTTTTTGTAAATTTTGATTTTCTGTACAAAGTTACAGTACTAGTGCAAGTTTTCTGCACTGTAGTACTTGTCTGTACTACAAAACAATTAGTTCTTCTAACTTGTTTATGTTTGTGTTTCTTCTAATGATTGAAAATACTTAAAACATGTTTCGAGTTATGTAGTCACATGGACTGTTGCAATTTTCAGGTTGTATTGAGGTACATATTAATGGTCTTTTAAAAATATGAGCAGAACTCACTTTAAAATGCATAGAAATTAACAATTAAACAAATATCTGATTGAAAAAGGCTAAATTAATATAAATTAACCTTACAGTGGAAACACTAAGCTTTCTCATAGCCACTTTCAATTTACACATATAACTATTACTAAGCATTAAAATTACACATATAAGTGAACTACAAGATGGAAATGAATACATACATTGTTAGATATACATTGGAAATTGTTTTCTATAATTTCTATCTACTATAATTGAAATGTACGAGTAGTTGCCCGTCAATATTGACGGATACATCTCATTCGTGGTGGGGGGAGCTCGAGGGAGAAGGTTCAAAACGTGTATAAAAAGTACTTTTTAAATTGCTATATCCTGTTTTATATAGAAAATATCCTTAGGTAAGCCTAGTACTAAACAATTTAACAATCAAAACGTATTCTTGTTGAACTTGTTCTTCTACTATTTTTAGACAAAGTACCCCATGCATATACAATAAGCTGATTGAAAGCAAAAAAAAAAAAAAAAAAAATCCAATGCTAAGTTTGGGAATTTTTTGTTTTGTTATTTAAGAAAGTAACGTAACCTTAAAATAAATAAAACCTGCTAATATAGAAAGTTTGGCTTCTTTGGTTCAAACTGCATGTAAGTAAGTTTCAGACGAAATATCCAATGTTTTGAGAAAAGATTAATTTTTCCCCACGTTTGTTAAAGTTTTTATAAAAAAAAATTATTTTTATTTTTTTACCAATTTAACTAAAATATTTTTGAAATACAAATTTAATATGCTAATAGGTCCGAAAAAAGTTATTTTGCCACAAAAACCCAATGTAAAGCGGCCCATCAGTAGACGAACTGCCAAAAGGTGATTTTACCTTCCTATTTAGAATATTTAGTTAAATTTTTTTAATACACAAGTTATAAAATAAAGTTTTACAAACGAAGATACATTTACAGAATAAAATATTGCTTTATAGTAACTTGCAAGTTATAGTGAAAAATATAAATAATGAAATATAGATATTAAAAATATCGCCATTTTCTGTTTGTGTTAATTACCATTGTACAATTACGAGTAAAGTAAAATTATTTACCTTATATTTTTAAAGTCATTAATTTGTAATGTAATTAACTACTAGTTTAAAAGAGCTCTTTGTGCTCTGACCTTTATCGCTAGCTATCGATCGTGTAAAGCTAATTAGACAAGTACAATAAGGATATTTATTGCCTGCGCAGCGTATTGTCAGCAACATGTGTACCTTGCTAGATAAATATACAGTGGTCAGGGTTATCGAGCTGGACTAACAACCTCATGTTCGCCAGATCAATCTTAATCAAAGTCAATACGTCCTTTGAAGGTCCCAAATCTGCTACCATTGGTCATTGTACCGTTAGTTAATAACCCTCTACAAATTGCCCTGTCTCCCTAAATAGTAACAAAGCTACATGATACGTCACACTGAACCCTCATTCATATTCGCCTTGCACAATACATACTTTTCCTGATGTCTTCATCTTTCAAGAACTAATCACCATAGAATGTGCTCTGCAGACAGGGAACCGCTGGCCAAGTTCCCGGTGGTAGTTTACATCCACGGCGAGTCGTACGAGTGGAACTCCGGTAACGTGTACGACGGCAGCGTCCTGGCGAGCTACGGCGGCCTGGTTGTAGTAACCGTCAACTACCGCCTCGGCATACTAGGTAACCGTCTAGAGTTGGCAGTGATAAGCTTGTATTGGTGCAATTAAGTTTTAAATTCATGTTATCATCATAAGCTCAAGCACATATTAACCCTCCAACTGGTGAACGTCGCGATCGCGACCCATTTAGGCCGTTCTAAACTGGTAGGATCGCGATCGCGATCCATTTGCAAGGTCTATGTAAAATGCATTTTACTTCGTTATTTTATAGTCAATGTCGATGTTTTTTATATAGTATGAAAGAGGAAAAGATGAACAATCTAGTCATCATATGTTCAGCTGTATTTGTTGAAATTTCAGTATGTTGGTAAGACTGAATTTCTGGTGTTTGTTTTTGTTTACGCGTATCGTAGGGGAGGCGCTGTTTTGTGGTTATGTTATTACTTGAAATGCAAATTTTAGTGAATTATAGTTAGTTTGCAATGTAATAATGAGTGAATTGAGTAATTATAGTGCTATTTGGGCCTTCTAAATGAAGATTCAGAGTACAAAGTGAAGTTGTCAGTGAACATGAAAGTTGTGAGTTAGGCCTAGGCCTAGGTGAGTGAATAGGCCTAGGCCTAACTTTATTAATTTATTATAAATAAATATAATTATTTATATACATAACAAATAGTTATATTTAATATTTATAAATAGTTCTAGTAAAAATTTTATCATAAAAAATTAATAAAATAAAAAATAAAAAAATTTAAAAAATATGGCGGCGAAAATGTGGTTTGTGCTTACCTCACATATTTGCTTTGTAATATTTTATTTATAATATAAACAATCAAGTGTTATACATCAGTAAAAAGCCCATAAAATTGTGGTTATTTTGGCTATCTTAGTTTTGTTGTATGGACAACATACCTTACCATGATAATACTCTAAAAGGAAAATAATAAGAAAAAAAAATCTTTATTGTTACAAAATAGGAGGATTAACAAAATAAATTTTTGTAAGTACACTAAAAACAATATTGTTTTGAATAGCCTATTTCATTCTGAAAAAATTGATATATAATTTGTATGTTTTATATACCAATTTATATGTTTTATGTTGTTTGTACTAAATGTTTGCGCGGCGGCCAAAAAAACCTCACCAGTAAAGGAGGTTATAATGACCAGTTGGAGGGTTAATGTGCATAACAGTGATGTACTTGTCTCTAGCTTATAACCAATAGCGAGAACCCTTAGAAATAAATAAAATGAAATCATCAACAAACAGTTTTTTTTTTTTTATGGAGGAAATGTTTGCTAACATTAAAATATACTTTTAGTTAAACAGATTATGTAAAAGTAGAGAAACAAAAATTGTTGAGAAATCTATGGTAGATTTTTTTTGGAGGATTCAGTTCCTACCCCTACCTAAAAATTTGTATTTATCTTTCTGCATGAAATCAGCCTGTTTTTTGTTATCTCAAGAAACAACGTTTCTTGTTTGTCCTAGGACTGAAAAATCAGCTGGGATATATTTTAGGTCCTAGGACTGAAAAATCCGCGGTTTTCCAAGTGTTATTTACTAATTTTTTATGTAGAATAGTGAAATTCAATTGTTATATTAAAGCATTGTTTATAAATAACAAAAATGTGAACACTGCATATTACAGTACTTACTTTCAAAAAAGTCAACTTTATAGTTAATATTTTTAACGAATAAAAGAGCATTTCTGCATTATGATAAAAACGTTGCTCATCACTCGGAGAAAATGTGTCTTTTTAGTGCCAAATCGTTTTGTATAACACGATTGTGCACTAAAAGGAGCCACTTCTGCTCCTAGTGATAAAAAAGAATGATAATTTTATTTGTTGGGAGTTCAATACAGTAATATCATTAGTGTCTTATGTGAAGGATATTATTATATCCTGACAAATATATCTTAAACAGATTTTTAAAGTCTTATCAGCGATCACTTATGTTAGGTTTCCGATTAGTATTGTAACTAATCTTATATATTTGTTTAATTGTTCATTATTTATACTATTCCTGTGATTTTAAATACGTTAGTAAAAATACTATTAAATATACATTAAAATGCACTAATTTTTATATTTATATTTGCTTTTTAAATATTTGTGATTGTAAATAAGTTAGGCCTATATATTTTATTGTTTGAGAAATCTGTAACTGTTAATATATAAATAGTTTTTCATTTATAATTATTTTTGTTTATATTTGTTACTTTACACCATCATAAAAAGTAAGAACAAATCTGCAGCTAACTTATATTATTAAAACTATCTCTATTCAAGTAACAAGACCCTTTTACAAGTTTCGTGCTACTCATACAACAAAGTTCTGTAAGTTCTTGCCTATTAGGTCCACCAACTCGCTCCTTAATCAAAAAGTTTTTAATGGGAAGATCGCTAATCTTAGATTAGTTGTTAACATTAAAATTTGTACCTAATTTATAGAGTAACAGATGGCATTCAATCCTTCACTATCGGATTGCCGGTTTATCTCCTTATATAATTATAAAATTAGATTTGTATTAACAGAATAAGTAATGCACTGCGAGCTACTCAACTAACTCTAAACTACATCAGGCACAATAGGGAAGCACACTTCGTTGCTCCATTTATTATTTATTTACGAATATTTATTTGTTCTATTCTCGATTGTCAATAATGTATGGTGTTTTATAATTTGTATTTGAAATAAATTTAGATATTATGCTTACTGCATTTACAATAATAAAATACTTAATGTAAAGCTAGAAATTAAATGTCCTGGTCATTTCTAAATTCCATATTCGTAGGATAAATATTAAATAATAATATATAATTAAAAATAAACTTGTAATTGATATTTAGTGGTATTAGCAGTCTCGAGCATTATGACTTTATTATTTCAAGATAGGTGTAACAATAAAAGTTTCAAAAAATCTAAATAAACGTTGAACGTTAAGTTTGTACTTTAAAACAAACCTATTACCATATATATTCATAATACTTTTTGAAAGTAAGTATTAAAACTTTAAAACGCAATTCTAGTTGAGGTAATGTATTTTATGCTTGTACGATGTGGTTCAGGTTTCCTGAACGCCAACACGGACCTGCACCTGCGGTCGCCGGCCAACTACGGGCTGATGGACCAGATAGCGGCGCTCCACTGGATACAGGAGAACGTGGCGTTCTTCGGCGGCGACCCCACCAACGTGACGCTGGTGGGCCACGGCACCGGCGCCGCCTGCGTACACTTCCTCATGACCTCCGGCGCCGTGCCCGACGGTCAGCCACATATAAGTCATATGTCATACACTTAGACAGAAGTGGCATTACAATTAGGCATTGGATATGTAAAACTATACTTTATAAAATGCAAAAGGTAATAAAAAATTTGACAAATCAGAAACAAACTATTATTCATCATGTACATTATGTAATTTTAATTAATTTTGGTCCGTCAGCAATAAACTCACGGACACTATAGTATTAGCCTGAAAGTAGCATTGCAATGAGTCGCTTTGTAAGGATAGCAGGGTTTGACTAGACCTGTAGATTGTATGACCGAGAATTAATAAGGCAGACAACGTTATACTGAAGATCTTTTATGGAAAAAGTTGTTGAGTGCCTGGGAAATAAGTGTATAAAGTACAACTTATGACTTTATGAAGCTATGCAAAGAAACTTCATTAAAGTAAAAAATTGTTATACAACATTTGTTATAAAAGCATTTATTTGAGGAACCTACAACAGTTCCTGGAAATATTGGCATTCAAACAGCTATATTTACAAAAAATTGGCACTAACAGCTAAATTTATAAAAATATTTACTTCACTGAATGTAATATATCCTTAAAAACAAAATATTTCATGTAATTACTAGGTACACAAGTAAATTTAACTCATCATATACGATAGATGCTGGAATTATCTAATAAATATGATTTAACTATACCTAAGTGTTTGGTGACTATTAAATAATTTTTCGTAACTACTCTGATATAACTAATTTTAACTGAGAATATAATTGAACCGTTTAGTGCAAACACCCGTTAAGTACCAAATTGGGCAAAATTTAGTTAAGACCATATTATTGTACAAAATAAATAAACACATCGATTGGTGCAAAAACCCATCATGTTCTATTCCAACAGTGCTACTAAAATACAGGTTGAAATCTTTGTTTAGTGCAAAAACCCGTCATGTTCCAAATGGTCATGTTTAGTGTTCTTAGCGGGTTTTTGCACTACATAGTAGAGATTTTTTATTTGCTCTACTGAAAATTGGCAGCAATGATGGTTGATTGCAAATACTATTTTTTGTACAGGCTGTTAGTTGTGTCACCGTTATCGACAAGGAAGGCACGCCCATCTGGGAGGACATATAAATAAATACTGATCGTTTAGGGCAAAACCCCGTCATGTAAAAATTTTTCAAAATTTTTTACGTAGATATGCTTATTATAAAATTATTTATTTCACCACAATAAATGTTCTTTTGATGGATAGTTTCAAAACCCAAATTGATTTAAACATTGAAATAAATTTACAATTAATTATTATAAGGGTTTTTTTTTAATACTGTAAAATTACATTTTTGGCATATGACGGGTTTTTGCACTAAAAGATTCAATTATATTTTAAACAAAACTCATTTAATTTAACTTAACATGGTTGTGTGGTTTCTACCTATTCATGAAAGTAGAAACCAGTTAGAAACTCTGAACTAACTGAAATCACGAGCATTGTTTACCAACTGTAAGGAAAATTAAGTAACCAAATCTTGTAGTCCAGTCTTGTATAACACAAATGAAGTTTCTAAGGTCTAATCTCAACAGGGAAATCCTTCTACACGAACTTCTCCGGGGGGAAATACGGAGAGAAACCGAATTTATCTTAGGTAGTAGCAAAACCTTCACTTACGTGTATTACCTTCGGTTTTGGTATTGAGAACTGTCATTTATACTAGCAGATACTTGATTTGAATACAGATAATAAAGCTATATATTCTTAAAACTTTTTTATATGTTCTGTAAATCTTTGCTTTTTGATTCTTTCTTATGTTTAAAAGGGGTTCCTTTAAACAATTCTTCCAGCATTCTTCAAGTGATCAAATATGAACTAAACATTGATTCGATCTATATTATTGTAATGAATAGAGACTGCCAAACAATGTAATACACTGTTGTATTTCAACAACTTTTATGACACCAAACAATTATTTTACCTTGATAAATAAACTGTGGTTTAAAAAAAAAATCCAGGTTGTATCCTGAAAAGCATTGCAATTTCTAAAAAATCCCTGCTTGTTGCTCTTAAAAAATTAGGATGTACCTAAATAATAATAATAAAAACTTGAATTTAGATTTTTATTTTTCAGTCGTATTATATATAGGACGTAGTCAATGTACTTAAAAAGTTTGTACTTGAAATCTTCACTAAGCAGATTTATACACTATAAGACATCATGCTCTATGCATGTTTAAAGTCATTACTTGGCCTGATGTCCACAGGGTTGCTGTTCCACCGCGCCATCCTCATGTCGGGGTCTGCGCTGAGCCCGTGGGCGTTGGTCCGCGAGCCCGCTCGCTTCGCTCGCCAGGTTGCCAAGCACGTCAACTGCTCGCCCGAGCTGCCTCACCCCCACTTGCTCAAATGTCTGCGGGAACGCCCGCTAGAAGCGCTGCTGTCCACTCCTATCGATGTACCCGAGTTTTCTACTGCCTTCGGCCCTTCCGTGGATGGTGTCGTTATAGACAATGGCAACCCTGAACCTAGACCCTCAAGCAATCAAGGTACCTTAAAGGCATTTTTTTAATATCGCTACAACTTGTATAATGTATGTTAATTGTTTAAAGAGAAATAATTGTATTCCAACACTGTAAATTACAAAATCATCCACTATAGAATTTGCAACAATTCCTGAAAAATTTTACCAAGTGATATTTTATATGGTTTACAAGCAGCTGTTAGATAAGCACCTTTTTTGTCTCCCTGTATCATAAAACTATGTACATGACTTAATATATTCATTTCCATAAAAAATTATTCAGATTGAAATAATAAAACGTCTTCCAACACTACTCGATATATTTACACTTATACTGTAATTGTTTACAAGACGGTAAATATATATAAAAGATCTTATAATGGCGATCGATTTCGACCAGTCACACCGGTCATCATCAGGCCCAATCAGAAACACAGTCTCTGATTGGGCCTGATGATGACCGGTGTGACTGGTCGAAATCGATCGCCATTATAAGATCTTTTATATATATTTACCGTCTTGTAAACAATTACAGTATAAGTGTAAATATATCGAGTAGTGTTGGAAGACGTTTTATTATTTCAACCTGAATATCAGTACCAGCACGTATAATGCTAATCAAGAAGTTATAAAAAATTATACACTGAAATAAATTATTGAAAAAATGAAACAAGAAAAAGTATTTAATTTATTCGTTTTTTGCGCTGTAAATAAATTAAATACTTACTGCCCAATTATATGCAAACCTATGTTCATTGGACTGTTAAATGCTAATACCTAAAGTTTAAAACGGGGACTGAGGCTTCTATGAGTAAAATGAGGCAATTCAACTGTACATTCACACTTAACAAGTTCAATCTGCTGGTCTATAAAACTACATAGCAGCACACTCCACATTCGTAATTCATTCGTATTAGCTATAAACTGTGCTTAGATGCCGTCGGTCAATTAATTAAAGTTATGGGTTATATATGTTATCAAACTTATTCCTTTACTTCTATCGAACAAACTATTTTTTCTGTCCAGAGAACAACCACGGTCAGTACAACGAGTACAGTGCCAGCGGCCCCGGCAGGCCTGCCACGCCGCCACACGACCCACACACCGGCGGCTACATCAACCTCAACAACCCGTTTGCGAGGAAGGCCATGGTGGCCAAGATGTCGAGGTACGACCTGCTGCTGGGGGTGGTCAAGGCGGAGGCGTACACGATCTTCAGTGGTGACGACGTCCAGTACGGCATCGAGAGCGAGCGGCGCACCAGGATACTCAGGACTTTCGTCAGGAACACCTACAGGCACGTGGAACGAAAGATTATAATATTATCTTAATTATACTAGATCTGTAAAATGGAAAATGAGGATATATTCCTATGTTTCCTCTTAAGTTTCCAAAATACCAAGATAACTTTGAGAAGACAAAATCAGCAACACACGTTATTGGAGTGAAATTTAAACTTAAAATGTAAAATAATCTTTCAGTGGTACATAAGTATAAAAATCAGACAGAGAAACTCATATTAATTTAATTTTTATAACTTTTTTTTGTATATGAGCCTAATAACGTTCAACTATGGGTATTCCCTCACTAACTACCTCCAAAACTTCCTGTAGTAAAAATAAATGAACCGATTGTTGATTTCAGAGAAAACATAACTGAACTATTTAAAATATACTACCATCGACTAAGACATCCAAATGGTCAGTCATGATATGAGGGAATTAATTTATTGTTAAAAAGGATGTTGATTAAGACCAAGTGCTAAAAAAAATCGTCTGCAAGGTCGTAATACTGTATGGCTGGTTCGCAGGTACCACCTGTCGGAGATCCTGGCGACGATCGCCAACGAGTACACGGACTGGGAGCGGCCGGTGCAGCACCCCATCAACATCCGTGACGAGACACTGGAGGCGTTGAGCGACGCCCAGGTCGTGGCCCCGGTCATCCACACCGCCGACCTCCACTCCTCCGCGCGCCGCAACTCCTACCTGTACGTCTTCGACTACCAGAGCAAGTTCGGCGACTACCCGCAGGTGGGTGGATCTCCACGATAACATAGTTTTTTAGTGTTAATTGGAATTTTTTTAGTGTGTAACATCATCAGGATAGGTTGTGCGATAAAGAAATAATTAATGTTAAAAATCGATTCCAGTTTTCATTTCTAAATCTATTACAACACCGTAAATCGATTATTATTTATCTATTATTATTATTTGTAAATCTATTATTAAAACCGTCATAAACGGTTACTGTATTATTTACAGTTTTCATGTTTATAATAATTTTTGAAGAAGATGGTTTGTTATGTAGTTGTCATGTTTTATTTACTAGAAATATATACACACTTTCGCTGGACTTTCTTTCACTAGGAACACATTATAAAACTCAAAGATCCTATTTATATTTAACCTATTTAAGATCCTAAACATAATTTAATATTATTTTAGGTGTCGTTTTTAACACTTTCAAATTATTCCCTTCAGTTTTCACACAAACCTAACACATCGGCTAGTTAAAACATGTGTTTTGTGAATTTGAACTGTTTTACTTTTCTTTTAATGATGTCTTCGATTTACGTTTCATAGATAATCCTCCAATGAATTTAATTATCCTAGGTTTATTGAAAATTCCATGTTAAAGCAAGTCAGCATTTACGTTATACTAAAAAATCTAATGTTATACCGTCTATATTGATAAAATCACAGAAACATATTGTATAACGTGTAATTGGACCGTGTGTGGCCAGTGTACTGTGTACAAGTGTAAGATTGAGTCCCCAGGGCGCTCCTTATCACTGTTACAGCGGCAGGGCTGTATCCACGGGGAGGAGCTGCCCTACGTGTTTGGCGCGCCCCTGGTGTCCGGGTTGATGCATTTCCCTCGCAACTACAGCAAGGCGGAGGTGCTACTGTCCGAGGCGACAATCCTCTAC
Source organism: Neoaliturus tenellus (assembly GCA_030545055.2). Lineage (NCBI taxonomy): Eukaryota > Metazoa > Arthropoda > Insecta > Hemiptera > Cicadellidae > Neoaliturus > Neoaliturus tenellus. The sequence continues at coordinate 237,963,386 of CM061533.1, forward strand.
TGGAGTAACTTCGCCAGAACTGGGTCTGTAAATTAAAATGCAGTAGCTGTAGTTTGTAAGTCTTGGAGAGAAATCAAGAAATAATTAGCATTTAGGTTAAGAAAATTATTAGTAACCTAAATATAATACTATGTTAGCCTACTTAATTGGGTATGATTATTAATTGGACAATTTTGTTTATTTTCAGAAATCCTAATGAGCCTCAAGAAACCGAACTCGTCCATGGATTTAGACAGGAGAAAAATAGATTCAAGAATATAGAGTGGGCCCCTTATGAATCAGTTCACAAAAAATATCTTTGTCTGGGTAAGTTGGGGTAGAACTTTTTAATTTACATGTATACCAAAATTGTTTACCAAAATTTTTAGTATACAATTCACGTTTCTTTATTTACGTCATACTGCATATAGTATACAATAAATTAAATGTTTTATCAAACGTCTTTCATAAGGTCGATAATCATAAAATAAAACATGAATAGATAAAACTGCAGTTACCATTAAAAAATCTTAAATGTATGTGCAATTACTTTTGGTAAAAAATTATTGATCTTATGATCTATTTGTATACATGAAATAAGTAAATTTGTATTTAGTTACGTAATATGATAGTATATTAGTTGAGAAACAATATATCTTAAGATTACGTGGAAACTTGATATATCGAACCTCAATATATCGAACTCCTTGATATATCGAATTTTTCCATTCCCCTTGGACCTGCCTATTAATCTAATGTTATTTTCACCTCAACATATCGAAGTAATAGTCAGGATAACCTTGATATATCGAATTTTGTAGCGCCGATGCACGTCCTCAGAACCTCAATATATCGACGTTTTTACTGCAAAACCTCAACATATCGAAGTTCAATTTATTGATTTTTCGAATTCATTCATTTTCTTTCGTGTTGCAACCTGTCGCTCTACAGACATCCGCTCCCCCTCCCCCCCCCCGCCCCCGTGTTGTTAGTCCCGTGTCCGTGCTCTTCCGTTTTCTCGGCGCTGTGTTTATGTCCCGCGTTTTCGGTTATTATTGTGTCAGTGGTTAATAGTTCGTTACTACAGTGTTCTTTAAGTGTTTGTGAACTTGTTTGCTACGGTAGTGCGAAGTCTCCGTCACTGAAGACCATGGCAAAACGAAAAACACTATCGTATGAGGAAAAAGTTAAAATCATAGAAGCCGTTAATGCCGGCGGTCAGAAAAAAGCGACATTGCAAAGCAATTCGGCATTCCTCCAAATACTTTGTCCACCATATTGAAAAATAAAGAGAAATACGAAAATCAACCGTCTTCGTTAAAGAGAGCCAAAGGACCTGAATGTAAAGATATTGAAGATTGTGTTCTGCAGTGGCTGAAACAATGTAGAGATAAAAACTTGCCAATAAGTTACACCCACTGCTGCAAGAAAAGGCATGTGAGTTTGCCGATCAGCTCGGAAAACCTAATTTTCGAGCCAGTAATGGTTGGCTGCAGAATTTTAAAAAGCGTAACGAAATTGTTTTTAAAAAGGTCACCGGCGAGAGTGCAAGTGTCAACAACCAGGTGTGCACTCAATGGGTCCAAAAACTATCCGACCTAACAAAAGGATACAAGCCAGAGGACATATTTAATGCAGATGAGACGGGCCTGTATTTCCAATGTTTACCCGACAAAACTTTAACGTTTAAAGGGGACTCGTGTCATGGTGGGAAAAACAGTAAACAGAGGGTGACTGTTCTCTTAGGAGCCAACGCAACGGGAACAGAGAAACTAAAATCCCTTGTGATTGAGAAATCAAAAAATTAACGATGTTTTAAAGGAATCCAAAGCTTTCCTATGGATTACACATCAAACCAAAGATCATGGATGAGATCTGAGATTTTTGCAAAGTAGTTAACCGATCTCGACAATCAAATGAAGAAAAAGAAGAAGAAAATCCTAATGTTTGTTGACAATTGCACCGCACATGGGGATATCCCTAAATTGAAAAACATTAAAATTGAGTTCCTGCCGCCAAATACGTCAAAACTCCAGCCACTTGATCAGGGCATAATAAAAAATTTTAAAGTCCTTTACAGAAAAGAAGTTGTTCGTCGGTTCCTTCGGGATGTTGAAGAGAACAATCCAACGAAAATCAACGTGCTTGATGCCATGTGGATGGCCTCAAAGGCCTGAGCCAATGTCACTGAAAAAACAATTGAAAACTGGTTTCAAAAAAGTGGCTTTAAAGTTAAAAATCCAGAGGAGGGAGAAGGAGTTGAAGAGGACTGCAGTGTTTTTGATACCCCAGCATGTGCTGAAACTAATGCCGATGCAGCTCCTGAACGATGGGACGAGGTTACAAAAACATTGGAAGTTGAAGGTCTATCGTTCGAGGATTTTGTCACATTTGACGACAACCTCGCAGTATGCGGTAAACTGAGCGATGCGGATATCGTTGCATCTGTTACCCAAGAAGCAGACGAGGAGGATGCAGGAGATGAAGATGAAGACCCAAACCCTGAAATTATTCCGGACGCAGAACCTACTCTTCGAGAGGCGCGATATGCGGTTGCAACATTGAAGAAATTTCTTCAAAAGAAGACCACAATGAGTGACCAAGTAATTCAGTCAATAGCAGTTCTGGACGATGCTTTGGACAAAGTTACACTAACATCAGGTAGACAAACAACCATTTCAGAATTTTTTTAGACATGTAGGCCTACTACCTAATTCTTTACGAAACTTTGAATACTGTACAGTATTTCCATTACTTATTTTGATGAACGGTTTGTAGTAAAAAATATAATTAACAGAACTACGTACATTTAGTAACGTATTTAGTTTGATATCTTATTAACTGTTTCATGACAAATAATCTTAACGAATCTAGGATCATTTGTTTCAACTTATGAACTGTTTCATAAAAATATACCTTTGTAACTTTAGTTTTTACAGTGAAGTTTATGTTATTTAACGTAAAAATTTATGAGACTTTTGTTTTTATATGCAGTATATTTAATTACGTAATAAATTATTTATTACACTTGGATATTGCACTGCAATGTTTTTTATACAGTAATTAGCCTATTGTATAATTTTTTTTAATCTTATGAACTATTTCTTAAAAACAGTACAGTTACTTGAGTTTTTACAGTGTTGTGGAGTAGATGTTATACTGTATTTAACGTATGTAATAACATTGATGTAACTTTTGTTTTATACTGTATACAGTAGATTTAATTATTTAATAATTACTATTGATTCCATACGTATACTGTACTGCAATGTTTTTTTTTCAATTATACGCATTTTACTAAATTATTGTGAGTGGTGATTTTACAAACCCGTGTTGGCAACACTGTTTAGTTTTCTGCATCGTCATTTGTTGTTTTATTCCTAATAAGTTAGTGAAGGAAACTCCATTTAAAGGTTTATTTTTACAATATTAAGTGGCTGAAGGTAAGTTACTGTATCTAATAACAGTTTAATTGTACAATATTTACATTCATACGTTGCTAGGCCTATAAAAATAAAGTTATGGATGGTTGTCTTGAACCTCTATATATCGAACATTGCAAAAATCCACCTTGATATATCGAACCTCAGTATATCGAAGACCTTGATGTAACGAATTTTTCACATTCCCCTTCAGGTTCGATATATCGAGGTTCCACTTTTATTTGATTTTTTAAAAGAATCAACTGTGTTATTAAACCTATATATTTCCATTGTTTTTTGATCGAACTGTAACCTAACCTAACAGGAAATTGTTGTATTTATCGTTTTATAGCAACTATAGGTATTGATTGTTCGTATTATTTATAGAAATAGATCTTATACATAATATATTGGAAAAACTATCAGTAACGTTCAAAGAGATTCACAACCCATACAGTTAAGAATAATGAGTGTCATTCAGGTTTTAAAAACAACGTCTAAATATATTACAAAGCGTCAATTGTATTACATCTGTTTTTTATAAATTCTACTGCTACAAATTAAAAATAATTTCAAACATTTCTCGAATTATTACGATGAGATTACTCCATAATTTCCATCAGTTTGATATTTGATAATGGGGATTTTCAGTTTATGTATGTGAATTAAATATAATTTTCAGTAAAGAGTAATGTATATAAATCACTCAAATAATACCAGCCAACAATATAAATTTTAAAATAAATTTCAAATTTGTATGAAAAGAGCTGAAAAATCAATATGTTTTTTGATAACAGATATAAAACCGAAACTGAAGAACCACTACCGGGCCCACCGGCTGTCGTTCTGGCTGAACCTGGTGCCAGACCTGCACCGACCCGGTGGCGACGACGTTCCTCGCACCCATCACCAGTTGGAGACCGACGAGCATCCCCACGTGGTACGTATCCTACACTAGCGTTGAGCTATCAAGGCTAGGCCTGTAACACTGAATACACCGCTCGTGAGCATGCTATGATTTCAGCCGATGAATATAATTTGCTGTGTCGGTGTTGAGGGGTACCCCTCTGTTAACCAGTAAGGTCACGTGGTGATGGAGTTGATCAGAGAGAAGGTAGGTCGCCGATGGGGGATAGGATAGGGGCCCGTCTATATGGGTTCTAAGCTATTTTTTTAGGGTTATAGGGGATAACTGTTTTCTAAGCTCTATACTTAGGGGTATAGGGATCTATAACTGGGTCATAAGCTCTATACTTAGGGCTAATGGGGATAACTGTGTTCTAAGCTCTTGATTAGGGCTATAGGGGATAACATGGTTCTAAGCTCTTGGCTTAGGGCTGTAGGGGATAACTGGGTTCTAAGCTCTAAACCTATTTCTACAATGAGTCTGGGTTCTAAGCTCTTTACTAAGAGCTATAGGGATAACTGGGTTCTAATCTCTATTACTTAGGGCTATAAGGGATAACTGGGTACTATGCTCTATACTTTGGGATAGAGGGGATAACAGGGTTCTAAACTGTATATTAGGGCTATAGGGGATAACTTCGTTCTAAGCTCTAATCTTAGGGTTATAGGGGATAACTTGAGTTCTAAGCACTATGCTTATTGTTACAGGAGATATGGGTTTTAAGCTCTTTACCAAGGGCTATAGTGATAATTGGGTTCTAATCTCTAAACATAGGGCTATAGAGATAAATGGGTTTCTAAGCTCTACACTTAGGGCGATAGGGGATAACTGGGTTCTAAGCTCTATACTTAGGGCAATAGGGGATAACTGGGTTCTTAGCTCTATACTTATTGCTACAGGAGATCTGGGTTCTGAACTCTTTACTAAGGGCTTTAGGGATAACTAGGTTCTTATCTCTATCATTTAGTTCTATAGGGGATAACTGGGTTCAAAGCTCTAAACTTAGGGCTATAGAGGATAATTGGGTTCTAATCTATAAACTTAGGGCTATAGGGGATAAGTGGGTTCTAAATTCTAAACTTAGGGCTATAGGGGATAACTGGGTTCTAAGCTCTATACTTATTGTTACAGGAGATCTGGGTTCTAAGCTCCTTACTAAGAGCTAAAGGGGATAACTGTGTTCTAAGCTCTATATTAGGTCTCTATATTTGAGTCGGAACTTGTCTGCGCGGCTGGCCACGCGTGTAGGAATAATCAAATTTTTGTCGTTATAAATAGTAAGTGTAATGTTCGTCCGTTTGTGTGTATTGTGTATTTATTTATTTTTTAAAACCAAGACGAAGACTGTGTTCTACTAATTTTAATAAGTGACATCAAGATTTGATAATGGAGCAAATGCTCCGAAACTAGTCATCATGACAAAATGACGGATTGACGACGGCACAAGGTATTG
>CM061533.1:237969246-238158472 GCA_030545055.2 Neoaliturus tenellus
ATTTATCTAAACAAGCTGGAAACACTGGTGTAGATAATGAAATCGATTCGATATTAGAGGAATTGAGGGAGTGCGGAATTATTTATTAATTAAAAAGATGTTTATAGATAAGTTTTATAGAGTTTATAACCCTTATTCTAAAGCTGAAGGTAGAAGCTCTCAACTATGGGATGCTAAAGGTCAAAAAATTATAAATGTCAGGGATGGGGAAGATAAAAATGATGTTTCAACAATTAATCAAACATTAACAAGAAAAAATGATATTTTTATGCAAGGTAATACTGAATTTGAGTTTTTAGAATTAAAAGATAATAATTGGAATGCTAAAAAACGCAAAATTACCAATGTAAAAAAGGCTGATGAATTTGATGAGGTGCCAATACTGGGACAAGTCTTAACAAGAGAAGGTGAAAAGTTTACTCAGGGTAATGATAAATTCGAAGTTTTAGAGTTAAAAGATGAAAGCTGGGATGCCAAGAAACTTAAAATTACTAATGTTAAAAATGCTGAAACATTAAATGATGTTCCCACATTGGAGCAAGTATTAATTAAAAAAGGTGATAATTTAATTCAAGGAAATAACAAATATGAATTTTTAGAGTTAAAAAATAGTAAATGGGATGCTAAAAAACATCCTATTCATAATGTTGAGAAAGCTAAAGAGCTTGATGAGATTCCTATTTTAGGTCAAGTACTAACCAAACAAGGTGATGAGTTTATACAAGGTAATGAAAAGTTTAATTTACTAGAACTAAAAAATGATAGTTGGGATTGCATGGGTAAAGGGTTATCAAATATGAGATTGGGTTATACTGCTCGAGATGCAGCTGCTTTATCACAAACCGTACATCTAGATCCAGATCATTCTTTTAGATTTTTTACATGTAATGGTAAAGTAATAAAAAATTTGCATAATGGAAGAGATCCAAATGATGCTGCAACTGTAGGACAAACATTACAATATGACAGTGCAAATAAAGAGTTTATTTATAATACCCAAAGATTTAAATTCATGGATGTCAATGATTATCAAAATATAATAATTGCTGATCCAAATTCATTTAGCGGATTTAGAAAATTGTCTGGTGAAGAATTCATTCATAAAAATCATGTATTTAGAAATGAATCAGATGGGGCATTAATTAGTGCAAATTTAACCTATTTTAAATGTGCTGGAAATGATGAAAATGTATCTGATAAAAAATGAAAGAAAAAATCGCATATGAACTACACAAAAATGTAAGAAAAAACTTTATTAGAAGAGCATTTAAGTAATAGGTATCAATGAAACAATGCAGGTCGATTTAATAGACATGCAGTCATATGCCAAGGAAAATTCTGGGTACAATTATATTTTAACTTTAATAGATACATTTTCAAAGAAAGCTTATGCTGCTCCTTTAAAAAATAAAACAGGTCCAATTGTAACTGAGGCGATGAAAGCAATTTTGCCAGATGGAGTAAAAAATATTCAATCGGATAATGGGAAGGAGTTTTTTAATAAACATTTTAAAGCTCTAATGAACAAACTAAATATTAATCACTACCACACATTTTCTCCTACTAAGGCTGCTATTGTTGAAAGGTTTCAAAGAACACTTAAAAATTGGCTTTTCAGGGAATTTAGTGCACAGGGCAGTTATAAATGGTTAGATTTACTACCCAAATTAATAAATAAATACAACATAAAGTTCACAGGTCTATTGACATGAAACCAAATCAAGTAAATATTAAAAATTCCAAAATTGTACATAAGAACTTAATATTATCATCTCAAGCAAATAAATTAAAAAATAATAAACCAAAATTTAAATTGGGAGATACTGTTAGAATTTCCAAATATAAGCATATATTTAGTAAAGGATATACTCCAAATTGGACTGCTGAATTGTTTACAATAGTTGAAATTAAGAACACAAAACCAATAACTTATATTTTACAAGATGAGAATGGAAATATTATCAAGGGGGGATTTTACAGCTATGAATTGTTAAAGACAAATTATAAAGACATGTATTTAATAGAAAAAGTATTAAGACGTAAAGGAAACCAACTATATGTTAAATGGTTAGGATTCCCAAATAGTCATAATTCTTATATCAATGAATCAGATATTTTAAAATAACTCAAGTAAATAAACTTATACACACTCATATAACTATGGAATATCACCATACATAAACATTAGCACATATCAAATCTCGGAGCAAAATATTTGTAAGTTGTGTCCAAAAATGCTCCCAAGGGAGTTTTCCCCTATAAAATCATGCCAAAACTGGGGTAAAACCGGTATTTCTTCACTACTTATAGGTCTTAAAATAACACACCGAATTCACATTAAAGAAATTCGCTAAATATAAAAATGTAAATGCTGCATTGCAATATGTTTTCTTTGCAAACATCATATGTTTTGATGTTTATGGATAGTTAACCATTGTACTGACCAACGTACTTAGTGAATTTCCAATAGCTGTTCTAGTTTAATCAACAAAATATTTGGTTTTATAAGTGAATAATAGGGGAAGGCCTATGTAAAAATAATTAATACTGTACATACAAACAAATATAAAACATTTTTTTGTGTTTTACATTAAATACACATAAATTTAATCACACTTATACTTGATATAATTGGTTTCAAGAATCATAAAAAATTTGCATAGCAATTGGTCCAAAGTGCTTAAGGTATTTGGGGGCGAATCATATTGTTCGGTGCGGCAAAAGTTGGGTTTTCCAAATTCCTCGAACGAATAGGGTACGGTGGGCGGCGCGTCGACATAGCCTAGGCTACCTGCAAATATCTTCACAGTTTGGAATTAAAAGTATTGATTCTTATTTACCGCATGAGTATTTGATAGTTTATAACTTATAAACCAATATTTATAAGTTGTAGTCCTTTTAATAAGTGTTAATTTAGTTCACATAATTAAGCAATAAAATAGCCTAATGTTCATATCTTCATAGATGGTGTCTAATAACTTGTTGAATCATCTAAAATTTAGAACCTTTATAGCGATTACTAGCTGAGTACCCGTTCTTCGCACGGGGTGTGTGTACAGTTTATTAAACGAATGATATTAATGATTTCACAAATTCATAACCTTCAGTTGGTTCATTCTAACGTATCTAGATATCAAGTTTTATGCTTAATAGCTACCAGGCAAATTTGTCAAAATCTTGTTAAATCCATTTCTCATTTAGTCTAGAAGTTATTTCTATTAATGGTTTTGTTGCAGTTTGATTAAACATTTATATTCGTATGGTGATTTACTTTATAGTTCTATGAGTTTAAACTTATAGAAGATTTAAGAAAACTCAGACTTGTAAAAAATATTATAGATTCTTATGAAATCTAATATTGAATCCTTGATTGGGTGTGACGATAGCTATATGCCAAATCCAATGTATTGAACCCCTGCATCTTGTTCTACCCATGAAAGATATGTACAGACATGTACAATATTAAATCTAAATTCAAAATTAGTTAACATTTTAATTCCCAAACCAAGTAAAACAACGCAACATCTGTCAGTAACGTATAGCCACCGCACCGCAGTGTAGATATTAGGTTTACTTAATTCAATTTTTTTGTCTTTAGACTTTACCTAAAACCTCATGTGTTGCCAATGTATACAAAACCGAATAAATAGTGACATCCCATGTTAAAAAGTTATGTCGAAAAACGGAGAAAAATTAAGCATTGATGGTGGGATTACTTTTCCTTATTGCCACGGGAAGCGTTCTTTTTACCTTCTAAATGTCAAAATAAGTATATTTGTTTGTTTACACAAAATAAAAAACAATAACAAACTTCTGCAAATATGTTCTTAAACCATCTGATTCCATTCAACCAATCAGCATGATCCTTGAATGAAAATTACAGTGGTACTATGAGTGTTTTTTGAGCGACTTTCTCACTTCTTCATAAGAACCTACTCATTAAGCTTTTACACATTAATATTGCCCCGTCTATACCCGAACTACTTGAAAAATTGAGCAATTTATAAACCTCATTGGTTTTAACTACATGTTGTGTTTGATAAAATACACCTCTTTTTGTCAGAAAGTGCAATGAAAGCTAAATTGGGAACTAAAATTAGTTTGTAATGATAATAAGAAACATTTTAAGATTTAAGGGTCAAAACTCGTTTTGTAATAATTTCCATAAATTATTTTAATATTCATATTTAGAACCAAGAATTAGTTGACTTTATTCACTGTATTTAGGCCAGTGAAAAGTTAAAGGGTTAGATATGAAAGAGTCTGTATTTAAAATTTTAAGTGTTGCCATCTGTGGTGAAAATGACAAACTGTCTAATCCAGCTGATTAAAGAGCATAGATAAAAAGGTAGAATTAAATATTCCCATAAGATTAACATTGAATATTTCTTTTACTATGAGGGAGAGCCTTTTTGACGAACGATGCTTTAGAGCAGCTAAAATCGTTCTAATTTCAACATTTAACAATAATAAAAATTTTCATATCATTTACTAAAGCCCTTGTCGTGTGAAAAGAGATTAAAGATTGGTATTTTAGCACAACTTGGCTACTTTGACATACTATGGGGCAAAGCCCTAAGGTCGCTAAGTCAATTAAAGTTGTAATGAACCTTCACACCACTCTAGTCTATGACATGAAAAAAATTTAGACCCCTAGGTAAAGTCGTTATCCAGTGAAAAGAGGACAAAATAGGACCCATGAGCGTTACAGACAGAATGACAGAGAGAGAGACAGACAGACAGAGGGAAAGAAATTTAGATGACACCGATTTTGGATTCTGTTATGCATAAAAAGTAAAAATAACCAAAAATTTCAAAATTCTAAGCAACGTACAGACAAAACTCTAATTTTATTAATATAGATACGGCATTTTATTGCTTTACCAGACTACTTTATGCCACAAATGTGTGAGAAATTTTATAGTGTAAAAAGTTATAGTTTTATTCATACATTCAAGATTGAATTTGTATTTTTATACTTTTTAATTAACCATATACCTAATACCAGATCCATAGATACATCGTGCACCATGTTTTGGTGAATATCAGTACCGGTATTTTTGTCGCTCGTTTAATTCCTATACATAAAAGTCTAATTCAATCGAATTTTAAAATAACTCTGAACAAGCAAGCAACGATATCACCATTATATTGATTTCTCATACGATGCACACAATCTGAGAAAAATGACTAAAAGTTTTGTACTTGAATATATCTATATACTATTATATAATTCAGTTATATACAAATTGTGTTTTCCATAAGGCATACATTGAAAACGGGGATTTTCAAATTTTCTATTTGGAGGCAACTTTTGCCTGAATAATATATTGAGTATGCCTAAAGAAATGCTTAACGTAAGTTTGTAGGCAATTTCATTCTCTTTCTGAATATCAGTCAATTACCCCACCAATTAAAGTTTATTTCAATAAAAGCTGAGCAACCTCAGAATTTATAGTTGTGAGAAAATAATGAATTAGAGATATTTTTATTAAAATTTTTACAACTAAATCTACTACTACAAATCTACAACTAAGTCTATAGGACCGATTTTATTAATTAATGGGTCATTGAAAATCTTCTTCCGGGTAGAGGATCAAATAAATAGGAAAGTTTGACTTTTTAAAGATTTATGGTGCAAAAATAAAAACACACGTTTTCGAACACATTTTTATGTTATTATCTTTTAAAATAACATAAATTGAAAGAAGACTATATTAAGTTGCTTTACAATACAACTTTATGTCACAATTGTGTGAGAAATTTTACAGTCTCAAAAGTTATAGTTGTATTGAGACATTCAAGCCTGCTATTAGACATTGTGTGAAAATACCATGTTCATAATTTCTAAGGTTTTTTAGTTAAGCTTCATTACGTCAGCCATGTCACCGACGATCGCGGCGAACGCATCTTCGCCCGCAGCCTAGACACCGGGCCTGCTACACGCACTCATCCAAGTTAACAGCGCGCTGCGGTGGTTAGGTCATGTTTGTTATTGATACATACAGTCCAAAAATACTTTCACTAACTCAAAATAAATCACACGATAGCGATAAGTCATACGAAAGACCCGCTAGGCAACTACCCTGTAACCCAGCGTCGCGGCCTCGGGTGGAGATGCGTTCGCCGCTATTAACGGTGACATGGCTGACTTTACAGACTCAGAACTAAAAAATCGTAAAACTAAGAAACGTGTAATTTTCACACAATAATCAGTAAATACTCTTTTCACAATTGATGTATTTTTTACACATCAGTTAAAAATTACCGTTCAAATTTATATTGGTGAGAAAATACTGGATTGGAGTTATTTTTTTATTTCACTTTGAACAACTAAATCTACAGTTTTACTGGACCAATTTTAATAATTAATAAGTTGTTGGAAAGCTTCATCCGTGTAGATGTGCAAATAATTATAAGAGCTCTATTTTTTAAAGATTTATGGTGAAATAGTAAACAAATGTGATCTTCAAGAAATAAATTGAAAACGTGGTTGATCACATTTATTTAATTTTGAGGCAAGTTTTAGCTGCCAATATTGAGTACGTATTAAAAAAAAAATCATGGTGGCAATAAGTAAGAAATTTAATTCTCTTTAAGAATAGGCTATCACCATCCACTTTATTCGATTGCCTTGAGGACTTTATTAGTTGAAAGGGCAGCGCACAAAATCGCCGGGCCTTGTGGCAGAAAAAGTGTCAGGTTTTGTCCGGACCGGTCCGGACAAAGTCTGCCAGTTTTCAGTTTGGCCCGCCGGGGACAAGGCCAGACAAGGACAAAGTCTGACACATTCCATTCTGCGTCATTAGGCGGCGGGCCGTCTCGGACAAAACCTGCCACAAAAACCGTCAGACTTTGTCCCTGTCTGGCCTTGTCCCTGTCAGACCTTGTCGCGTCCCCCGGCCATTTATGTTTGGAATTCATAGCTAAAAGTATCAGTCACAATTGAGATGTCTTCCTATACGGTATCATTAACAGGAAAATCGTCCACTTTACGAAGTATCCTTTTCCCAGCGTTACGCTTGCAAAAAGGAAGATTTTGGGAGGCGGCACTGTTAGATTTTACAACTTACAACTCTATTCCCAATGTTACGGAAGATAAAAATAACTTATTGCATTATTATAAAGGAAAAGATGCCAGTGGGAAGTTTACAGACTTAGAAGTTTGCAGTTTACCCACAGGTTCTTATGAAATTGATCATATTAATGAATTTTTGCAAAATAAAATGGGAAAAGACAATATAACATTAAAAGGTAATAACAATACTATAAAAGCTGAAATTAACTCCAAATATTATATAGATTTTACTCAGGAACAATCAATCGGTGAATTGTTAGGATTTCCCAAAGATAGCCCAATTTTAGAACCAAATCAAACACATTCCGGTAAACAAACTTTAACTATACTAAAAGTTAATAGTATAGATATAACTTGTAACATTATACAGGGAGCTTACAGAGATGGAGCAAATACTCATATAATACATACTTTTTACCCGAGTGTACCTCCAGGATTTAAAATTGTTGAAAAGCCACAAAACCTAGTATATCTGCCGTTGAACACCACTTTCATTTCAGACATCGTGTTGAACGTATTGGATCAAGACGGTAACTTGATAGATTTCCGAGAAGAGCCAATTACAGTTATATTACATTTAAAATCGACACTTTAATACAAAAATCATGGGTTTATCATTTAAAAGTGGACAGCCTACGGGAAACCGCATTAGTAGCTCTTCAGCTGTGGAGGAGTTAACACGCGAGAACATTCGTTTCTTAGAAAAGATTGGTTTAAAATTAACCGATTATGGATATACTGGATATAGCGCAGGGTCCGACATTCGACGAAACACTATGGGAAAAAGAATATCACACCCACAACCCTTACACTTCATCAAAATTGAACAATAACGATGAAATTCGTATTCCTATACAACATCAAGACATTTACACACTACCATGTGAAAGTTACTTGTATATCGAAGGAAAAGTAACAAAAAAGGACAATAGTGTAGGTACAACAGTTCCATTTATAAATAACCCTATGGCTTTCCTGTTTGATGAAATTAGATATGAAATATCAGGTGTAACAGTTGATTCCACTAAAAAAGTAGGTATTGCAACAACTTTAAAGGGGGTAACATCTATATCACCTAATGAAACCAATTTACTTCAACCGGCCGGATGGGTTTTACCTGAACATGACATAATCACTCCGAATACAAAGGGATATTTTGATTTTCATATTCCATTACGTTTGTTGCTTGGATTTGCTGAAGATTATAGAAAAATAATATTAAATGTTAAACAAGAATTAGTTTTGTTGAGATCTTCTAACGATAAAGACATTATTAAAGCTCCAGATGGTACAACGGATGCAAACCTAGAATGGAAATTAACATTAGACAAAATTGTATGGAGAGTTCCACATGTTAAATTAGCTGACGAACATAGAATGCTACTATTAAGGAAGTTAAAGGCTGATCGTGATATTGTAATTCCTTTTAGAAGTTGGGAATTCCATGAACATCCAAGCTTGCCAACTACAGATCGTCACACTTGGACTGTTAAAACATCTAATTACGTAGAACGAGCCAGGTATATTATATTTGGTTTACAAACAGATAGGAGAGACAGCATCACAAAACATGCAGGCAAATTTGATCATTGCAACTTAAAAAATATTAAAGTTTATTTGAATTCACAATTTTTCCCCTACGACAATTTAAATGTGTCATTCGCTAATAAAAAGTACAGTATATTATACGATATGTATGCGAGATTCCAAAATTCATATTACGGTAAAACAAATACACCTTTACTATCACCAGAAGAATACTTAGATGGTTACACAATAGTTGTAATTGATTGTTCTAAACAAAATGAATCAGTAAAATCATCAAGTGTTGACATAAAGATTGAAATGGAGTTTAATGCAGCTATACCTGCAAATACAACTGCATACTGTTTAATTCTACATGATAAAATTGTAACATACACACCTCTAACTGGAATTGTTAAAAATGTATTATAAAAAAACCGGTTTTGTTACATTCCGCGAGTATAAAAGCGGAGCGTGCAGGCCGCTCCTGATCAGTTTGTTGCCTGACGTCGTATGGGTAGCATCATCTTCAATATGGCTTCTACAAGTGGTACAACGGAATGCGATATAGAAAAAGAAATTTCAGAATTTTTGGACATGAATGAACAGCAACACGTCACAAATCAAGAAGAAGAAGAAAAAGGTAAAAAGAAAAAATATTTGTCCAAGAGGAGAAGGAATGTGGAAGAAAATATTTCACCAAATATTTTGATGGAAGTATTTTTAAGAATTTTTTATCCAATCTCTTCAAGTTTGGATAAAAGTGTTTTAATTGGAGTTATGAAATCAACAGACTATTCACCTACAGTAATTTTAACTCACGGAACAAAAATGATTTTGTTTACAGCCAATGCTTGGGAATCTTTTATGAAACACCTCCATTTGTTGGAATGTTACTTTAATAGCAACATGTTTGGCAGGAAAACAAAAGTAGGACTATTGGATTCAGACTTGGAAATTGATATTATTAAACACCGAGGTGAACATCAAATGAGATTCAGAGATACGACCAAACATGACATAAAAATTCAACTGAACAGAGAAGAATTTTTTATTTTAACATGTGCAACGGAACCGATAACAAGATATTTAAGACAGCTAGTATTCTCCAGTTCAATTATTAAAGATTATTTAACAGACACTTTGGATAAACAACCGGACGCACCAATTTTGTATGGACCTGTGGACACTTCAATATTCAACAGAATTCCTCATGAAGTTCAAATGTGGAGACAATTGGAACAATATGTGCAAGAAAAAAATAATTTTGTAAAACCGGATGGAGAAACACATTTCAGTGATGAAAAGGATCAAAGTGATGAGAATGACTACAACAAAAATGACCAGATGGAAAGTTAAGTAAAATTTTTAATTTTTTCACAACACTTTACACTTCAATTGGCAAATTTTTAATAAAAAATTCAAAATTTTGTGGGTGTAGGCCTACCGGGGATGGTGCCCACGTTAAATATACACCAACGCGCCTTCAACTGTACGGCCTGGCATAAATAAATGCCTACCGTGGTGTGGAAAACAGTTGACCTTCCGACACCGTGATGGATAGACAGGTGACCTTTCAAATGGACATGGAAGAAGAAATCAAGTCCAAACCGGGTATTATTGAATTTCAGGCGTTTCGTGGTAACGATGATCGGTTCATAATTAAAGAACTTGTATTTTACGATATAGATAAAAATATTCCTTACACATTTTTATTCAAACCACCATGCTCTTTTTCTTCACTAACCAGCAAAGCCGCAACAACAAACCGATGTACTTGGAAATATTTTCATCACATCGATTGGTATGACGGTTTTACCAGTTATTCAGACTTGTATCATATTATGCATCAATTTTCAAACAGATTTACTAATATTTACACAAAAGGACTTGAAAAGAAAAGATGGATAGAACAATTTACATCTACTCCAGTTAAAGATGTGCAAATTAATAAAAATTTTAAATTTATTGCTGAAAACATTTGTATTTGCACACAAAGTGTGGAACATTAAAGGGACAGGCACTGTGCGTTAAAAAACGCTTTAAAATTAGCAACTTACCTGCAAGATGGAGAAATCGGTGATGGTGGTGGGGGTAACGGCGATTATAAAAGCGAGGAGCAGACCGAGACCTGGCACGAGTATTACTCGAGATTCCGAGACGACAACATCTCAGAGCAAGAAGACAGCGAGGACCTCTAGAACAACCATGGCATCCAACCAGTTTCTGCAGACTTTGGTGGAACAGTTCAACGCCCACTCCAAGTCTACAATTTTGCCGGTAAAAAAAATGTTCAGAGCTAAAGGATGAAAAACATTATATTATACATACCATGAAGAAGATGGAAACTACAGTCGGCGAGGCAATCTGCTGCAGCTTGAGCGAAGCCCCATACACTCCGGGAGATGAGCCGAAATTCCAAATTTACCTGCCCAAAAGATTTGTACACCTACTCCAAAACGAAGATCTCCGCTCCATACAACCAGGATGTCTCTACTTGGTGTCCCACGGATGCAGCGGCAGCAACTCCACCGAGCTTACCATCCACATCGCAGACAAGCAGCAGTGTTAAAAAAAAAATAATAATTTTTTTCGTTCTTGTATCTGTTTGTATTTTTTAACTATATATATTTTTGTCATGTAATTTTGTTTGTACTGTTTTAAATAAAGATAAAAAAACCCAAAAAAAAAAAAAAAACACAAAAAAACACAAAAAAGGCAACATATCAATATGTGAAACAAAAAAAAAATTTTCACATATTGATATGTTGCCTTTTTTTTTAAAGCTCTGGGGTGACCTTGACCTTTGACCTTTGCAAAAATTAAACATAAATTTTTTTCAAACAGCAATATGTGTGTGTGTGTGTGTGTGTGTGTGTGTGTGTGTGTGTGTGTGTGTGTGTGTGTGTGTGTTTTCCCCCACCATTTCAGGTTACCAGCATACAGACTGTAAAGAAGTTCAGTTTGATTGCAACTGTCAAATGATGAGCACCCTATTTGAGCTTTGTGTAAGAAAAATTATTGAAGATCAACCAGCTATTTAGCCATACTTTACGATCCAACGCTCCTCAATAAATTAAAATTTTTATCAAACAGTACAAGCTAGACAACAGAGGTTACAACACTTTTGGTTGGTACAAGTTTGGTGATGGTACAAAATTTTGTCGAAGTTGTGGAAGGGCCGCTGTATCCAACCCGGCACAATTCCTACAAGATGATGGATGTTTACAATATGGTCATGTGGCTCCAGTTTTAAGTTACCATACACCTAAAGAACTTTGCGCCATTTGTTCAATCAATATGTTTAGTTGGCAAAAATTTAACCACCTCTCATCAGACAGCGTGTAAACAACTTCCCCCCCCCACCACTATTTCATACTACCTTCAAACGACCATGCTAATATTCATTCCGCCTTTGGACATCATACGGAAAACATCAAGATGGCTCTGACTGTAAAATGTGCAACTTATGAAGAAGTATTTGTAAGAAATCTGCAAGAATTAAACGAAATTGTTCAAGAATTTAAATCACTAATCGAACAGGGATACCGATTGAACATGCAAATTTTTGCTTGCAACACAAAATGCCCTCATGTCCCCAGGGATGACGAGCCGCCTAGGTCACCATCATCAACTTCTTCAGCCTACTCCTCCAGATCATCCATGAAGACTCAAGCCAGTCCAAACTTGGAATATTTCTCCTGACTAATATTTATATTTTGTATCCTCATTGTACTTCAATATGCATATTTTTGTATTGTAATAAAGGAATGATAAAATAAAAACAAAATAAAAAACCTATCTTGCTACAGTATTGTAGCAAGATAGAATTTTTTTAAAACACAAATTGGATGACCTTGAACATGTTCTAACATGTTCAGGTTTTCCCCTACCACTTTTCCTCTTGGAGACCTGAGATGCGGCACCAATGTGTTTCATTACATCTTCATTTTTTGAGCTGCAAACATGGATGTTCCACCACCAATATATGAGGCCGATGAAGCGGAAAGCCTGGGGAGGAGGAGATGCCAGCATGTGGATCTAGTGGAGATGATGGAAAGAAGGATGGAAGAAAGACGGATCAGGAAGGACCATATGCTAATTCAGAGAATTTTAAAATTAGATCTCTTCATAATCTTGGCCTTATTGATTGCAATCTTCTTCTACTTGGTATACGCAGTTGTATACTGCCTAAAATGCATCGAGTGTTCAGATAAAGCAGCCAAATTGCCAGTTTTCAACATTACTCTGTAAATAAAATTTTCTTTTTTAAAACTCCAAATGGTTGACCTTGAACATGTCTCAACCTGTCTGGTTGTATCAATTACCCCCACCACCACAATTCCAAAATACCAATCCTGCAAGCAAGACTTGCTTCATTTCCAACTCAGCTACGCTAGAGGTTACACAACACAATGAAGTGGGAATTACTTGTTGACAACCTTCAATACCTAAAAGAAATTTATGAAAAATTGCACATGCGGCTACTTCAAAATCCAGGGATGGTAATTAAAATGGAATTGGAATACGACTGTCCAACCATCGACGACAGTATGGATGAAGCAGAAGGGGTAGTCCAAAATACACAAGGAACATGTTGCTGTGAAGAAAATTCTTCGACAACATCAAGCACAAGTCCGGACAGCACATATGGGGATGAAGGAGGATTTTTGTAAATAAAATTTTAAAGACCATTTTTTTTAAAAACTTCAAATGGTTGACCTTGAACACGTTTGAACATGTTGAGCAATGTGGATAAAAAATATTTTTTTTCTTATGCCTATTGCTGAATAACAAACTCAGTTGTATAGTTTGCAAAAAAAAATTTTTTTTCATTTCATATGACCATTTTCCCCCCACCATCTCCTTATCCCCACCACTCTACCGAGTACCTGAGATACACGGAGCGACTTGTTCAGTTGCTGTTCAACTCTTGTGGTGTGCACATCTCACTTTTTGCACTCAATTTACTTATATTGAGTTTAAATTTAAATATTTAGCAAAATATCAAACATTTCTTAATTTTTCGGCAAAGTTTCAAATAACAAAAAAATTTTTTTCACTTTTGGTTTGATTGAAATTTCACAAGTTCCAAGATTACCTGAGAAAGAATAAAAAATAAATATTTCTCAGGAAATATTTCCAATCCGAGTTACGGAGGTCCGGTAAAGGACCGGCTGGGACGAGTTGTTTGTAAAAAAATAAATTTTTCTTCCTTCTGACCACTTTACCCCCACCACCTCCTTATCCCCACCACTTGGCCGGGTACCTGGGGAACCGCCTGCGCCCAAGTCAGTACGTCTTCGGACGCGGTGCTGTTCGGATCGCTTGTCGTTTGTCGCAATGTCGGGTGTTTGAAGAAATTATTCTTCGGCTCTCAGTCTCTCGGTGGGTAAGTAAAATATAAAAAATTATTTTTTTTTTTCAAGTGGGGCTGCTGGGACGGGTCAATGACCCCTGACTGATATATTAGGTCAAGAGTTTGATCGCTATGGAATAAAAAAATAATATTTTTTGCACTTTTGTGATTCCTCGAGAAATTTCAATTTCTCAGCAAAATTTGAGGAATCGCAAAAGTGCAAAAAAATTTTTTTTTGTATTCTTGCGTTACCTTGACCTAATTAACGTCAGTGACGTCATCATGATGACATCAGCGGTAATGACGTCACCATGACGTCATAGGTGTGACGTCATGTGACGTCATATGACGTCATTAGTGACGTCATTCGTGACGTCATTGATGACGTCATCACTGCTGACGTCATCGTGATGACGTCATGAGCCAGCAGCCCTACTTTTACACTACTAATGTGACAACAATGACTAATGATCTTTTTGAATCCAGTTTCCATTTTACAAGAAATTAAACTGAACTCACCTTAGATTCACAGAAAACAATGTTGACAAGAAAACGTACTTTCAATTGCAATTGTTCGGAACAACTCAATCAGGAATGTTTAACTGAGAGATTTTTAAAACAATCTGAGAACTCATCAGATAACCTGAACTCTAAGTGTACCCGTATCTTACCTTCATACTAATTTTTATTACAACTGGGTCAAAGTAAAGCCGGACACTTATATAAGAAAAATAATATTTATTGAACCCTCTGTACTGCTGCATCAGCCTGGCAGGGTGGGCATTGAGCCACTTGTTTCACTGCATGCTGATAGGTTGATATAATTTTTACAATTAGGCCATAAAAACTCACCTTAAAAATAACAATTTACCAGTTTTTCAATGGAATTTAAAGACCTATTTTTAAGAAATTAAATTAATTGTAATAGCTGAAAACCCATTTAACATATTTACTGGATAAAATAAGTTATGAAATTTTACGATTTAATAAAGAATTTGTCATGTTTTGATACAACATAATAAAGATGCCGTTATTCAGCAGCCCTTGTGTGGTAATGGGTAGATAGGTGGCCTCATCAATATCTCGTTAGCTAACTCACGGGAATTTATTTGAAGACAGCAATCACTTTCCCTAGAACCCTTCACCGAGAGTGTGTGGCATTTTATTTCAATAAAAATCATTATCAATGTATAGTTATAAATTGTTTAAAATGTTGTGTTTGATTAACACTATTTATTGTTAAGGAAAACATTTTTCCATCCCAGAGGCTACAGTGTGTGTTACAGAAGGTGTTCTGTGGTATAATGTTGTGTTTCTGATGTTGTTTGCTTAACAAGAAGTCTAGATTCATCTCTTTTCATGATTATCCCACTGAGCCACTGATTAGTTTTTATATCAAATTGAGTCCTCATCAGTTCTAACTGTACCTGTGTCGTATTTCCATTTGTTAAGTTTATATGTTATACTATAGCTTTCGAATTGTGTACCAATATGTTTGCAACCTTCCCAGAGAGCGCAAAAAGATAAATATGATTCTCCAGCAACAAAGTTTAATTTATACAGGGTGTACCAAAATCACGTTTCAGGACTTAGGAATATGATTGCTTTTATGAAAAAAAGGGTTCCTTAAACATATGTTCTAAAATGCTTCGTTTAGCCCAAGGATAATAGAATATGGGGAGGTTGTCTCATTCACAAATTCAACACATTTGTGCTACGTCATCGGCCGACCCATCAGCTGGCTGTTTTAAATCAGATGTAAACTTTCTTTGTTTGCATTTTCTTTGTTTTTGTTTCCCTTGTTTACTGTTAGTATTGTGGTTAGGTTATAACGATACAGAAAGTAATACAGATTAAATTTATTAAAATTAATATCAAATCTTTGTTGTGTGAAATGTGTAGGCTGTTTTAATTATTACAAATCCTAAAAGAAGAACAGGTCTTAAATTGTTATTATTAAGATTATTGAATTTAATTTTATAATTTATTCGGTTTTGGCGTCCTGATAGTCCACTGTAATGAAGGTCATTAAACACGATAACGTGCTACTGCGGCCGCTATTTCATTACCGCGGTAGGCCTATCACAGTTTTGGACAGAAGGTATTATACAATCTTTGGTCCGAGTTTTAGGCCATTTAACGATGCTCAATCGGTACTGTAGCGATCGCCTTCCTGAGGTCCGATCTTCCCTTGAACCCATGTTTCATGGTCTGATCGAGTATACGGCAGATTAGGCCTAGTGTAAGCTCCGCAAAACTTACATCAAACTCGACTAGTCTACATTGAGTCGTCTTTGTGGAGTTTTTACTGCAATAAATTAAAGCGCTACGATTGTAAGTGGTACAAAGGACTATAAAATAAATGTACAGGGAGACCCAAAAATCAATCACGCCACTGCCGGCATAGTGTATTTTATTTCATTTCTGGTAAACTATCTTCACCAAGAAATCCATACCCAATATCCCCATAACAAACTGATTTTTGCAACAAACATCAATTTTATGAAATTTTTAATTAAAATACCTATAAAATTCATTTAGACAAACAAACATTGTTCAAAAATTGCCTGAGTTAACCATAAGTGCACCGAACTCCTAGATGTTTTGGATGATGGTTTTTATCTAGGCCTACTGCAATGAGTTGTAATAAACAAAGGAAATTATTATTGTTGGATAAAATAATCTAGCTTTTAAACCTTAAAATGTAACATTTATATTAGGATTTAATGATGAGTAGTTTTTTTCTGCAAATATTTTGGCGACCTCGCACCTCCAGATTGTCCCCGTCCAGATACTAATCAGACTAAGACTAAGACCTAAATTCACCCATGTAAACTCGTGTAAGTTTGAAGAATCTGAAATAAATTGTACGGTAATCAAAGTAAACAATCTTGAAAATATGATTTAAACTTTTTTAAAATCATAATTTAAAGATATAATGAAATGCGACGGATAAAATATGGAATTATTATTTAATCTGTGGTCCCCGATCCGATAGAATCGCGCGTCTATAGCAATTTTAGTTCCTGCTGATTAGTTCCATTTTTTCTCACTAGTATCGCTAGGGCGGACAGGGTCGGCCGGTGACGTAACGATTCCAGCTGTTACTGTCTACATAGACCTTATGGGAATGAGACAACCTCTTCTGTTCCTTATTTAATAGCCTTGCGTTTAGCCGCTATTTAATGCGCTGTTTTGTTTTTACACTAAATAATTTTTATTTCCGTAACGAATGGTTGTATTAAGTTCATATTGGGCATGAAGATTTATCACACCAGTACTCATTTCAGAGGAAAAAATATTTTTCGACAAATAACGGAACAAATAACGGAGTAATTGTTATTTTTCTTCTGAACTAACCTAAATTTACATGCATTTAATGGCAAATCAATGTTTGTATACACAAAAATCTAGATATCTCCATTATTTGTTGTCAGATCGTTACAAACCTGGTACTACTGTTTAGATGATATAATTTTGCAACTTTTTGTCTCAAATAAATGTTGAAAAAATTTACAAGTTTTTGAGATATTTGAGTTTAAAATTTTTAAATGGCCTTCAGTTTGATAATACACATAAGAAAAAATAATTGTTTTCCAGAAAATGATCATCGGTGTGATAAAGGATCATGCCAAATATGACCTCAATACAACCATTTGTTACGGAAATAAAATTATTTAGTGTAAAAAAACAAAATGGCGGATAGCAATTAAACGAAGCATTTTAAGACATATGTTCACGGAACATTTTCTTAGTTTTTTTTTTCAACAGAAATCATATCCCAAAGTTATAAAATTTTTTTTAACCCTGTGTATACTGTATATACAGTATGTCTCAAAAAAGGTTTCAGGAACTCACGTTGAAACGTTTTTGAGTCAGCTGTTTTGACTTGAATCAACGGTTTTCATTATTTCTTTGTTTTGATTTTTTACTCCATTTTAATATTTTTCAATTTTTTTTATAAAAAATATAAAGGAATAAGATTTTTGTGGAATGGAAAACGGTATTTATATTATTTTTATTCCACAACTAAGTTATTTACACAGTTTTAAGAAAATCGTTCGAGCCGCTTTTGAGATCCATGTGCAAACATACATACAATTAAACCATACTCGTATTATAGTATAGGATACATAAATATAGAAATATACCTTACTCGTATTAGAGTATAGGATACATTACACTTTTTATTATTCCGATCTGAGTTTTTGTAAGGTGTAATATACTTCAATCATTCCCTTACGTAATATACCTAGCGGGGGAACACTTTCAGCGTGCATATTCTCCTAGCGAGACTCCGCTTTTGAAATATTCAGCCGCTATTCGCACAACGCACAGTATGATGCTCTGGTTCACTAATCACGTTTCCTTTCTGAGCTCTTTGTAACAGAGAAAGACTATTTAAATGCGTTTTACCTTCAAAGAATAAGGTTAAAGAGACATTAAAGATGTTTCATCATAGTACCGTTGACTATATACACTGTGTATATAGTCATAGTACAGTAATGTGTGCGTACAAATCAAAGTAATTATGAAACACCAATCATTTACAATTATAACAAAAAATTAAAAGGTCTCTTGCTGGTTTCTCACCTTTAGAATCAACTTATTTGACAGTTTACAGTTGATTGTCATGAAATTTAAGCGATCCTTAAGTTATTAAGTTAAGTTAAGTCATTCTTGTCTGTTTATTTATTTATTAGAGTTTTACCTTTTAACGTTTTTAAATATCCTATGATATAATACGAGGAGTGTCTGAAAGGATGTGTGTTCCACGATCTCAAAATCTAGCGGATAGCCACTGCGGCGGACTAAGAACTTCGCATTTGAGAGTGTTTTGGAACAAAACAAGTTTAAAAATAGCGTCAACCCCAGGATAAATCTAATTTTTTCTAAAACTAAATTTTAAAATTGTAATTTTTAACATTGTTTTTATGGGTTGCTATTTTGGTTACGAAATAACAAATAAAAGTAGTAAACAAAAATAAGAAAAATTAATTTTAGCAGTTTTTTTAACAGCGTTAACTGTGAAGAGGTTGGTGTAGATTTAATAGATTTATTACCATGACATGAAACTATAACAAAAGTGAATTAAAATCAACGAGCAAGGCTCGGTTAACCTGGTAGCCTACTATTCTTTAAGAAGGTGTTCTACTGAAGCCAATTTTAGAAAAACAAGATTCACGTAGGAACACATAGAGCAAAAAACACTTTAATTGTTTTACCAACACTAAATGTTTCATTTTAATAACAATAAAATTATCTTCTGACCACTGGAATTATATTTTTTTATAAATTATCCTTTTTAACGGTAACGTGTTAAATTGTTCAAGATTTTGAACTGTGGTATAACAATAAATCAAACAATATTTAAGGAAAGTAAGTCGGTCCGTTGATTTTACTTTACTTTGCAATACACAGTTTAAACTGTGCAAAGCAGTTTAAGCTGTCCATGTTTCCCCCGTTTGTCCATGTTAAGGTCGTGAAGAGATTTTCAGGCCATGGTAGAGCCTATCTTAAAGAAAAAACTTGTTAAGTAATTTAAGTATGTTATTGTAATTGAAATTTTGAAAAATTCAAGGCTATCAATTTAAACCAATGCACACGGCTCACTATCGAGTACTACTTGTAAACAAATATCTTAACTTAAATGTTATATCGTAATTGAATGGTAGGTGAGGACACTTTTTCCGCGTTGACGGCAAATGATGCTTTATGATATTGATATCAGTGGGTAATTTTGTTGGATTAGTGTCGCAATTGTAGTGGAGAATTAATTAGTGATATTGAACAGTTCGGCGGCGGCAATAACGCCGGAGGGCCGCCGCAGATTGTATTAATCTCTCAGTTTCCACTTCATTAGTCTTCCGTGGTCTTTGGCCACAATCTCGCCAATGCCCCGCGCTCCGGGCTAACGGCCATTGACTCCACTTTTGATAGGAATATAATTAATTTTTAGAGTAAACTCCATTATTTTATACAATGTTTTATTTAGAAAAACTTTTGGTGTTTGTAAAAATGTATGGTTGAATTCTCACAAAAACTAATAGTGTAAAAATGTTTTGCTTCTCTGATATTATTGCATTGAAATTTATATTAAAGAGTTACATCACTCGTGTATTTAAATTATCCTGAATAATAATGTAACTAATGCAATCGTAGGCCCACCTATAATTAGCAATTATAGGTACAATTATAATTAGCAATTATAATTAATTATAATTACATTAATTATAATTAGCAATTATAGGTAGCAATTATAGCAATCTCAAAATAAAAATTAATTTAAAACTCGACTGAAACGCCTCTTGGTGTCTAAAGTTCTGTACTCTGTTGATGAGTTCATGATGAGCCTCTGGGATACTTAAATTCTAGGAGTTTACGCGAAAAGAAAATTTTGCACTGGTGTACTTAGCATCAAGACCAATGAAAATTTTATATTTCTTTGAACTTTTATATTTCTTTGTCTAGTTATTGACCTTTGCAATGCAATGTAAATTGTCAACTGCAATAAAGAATTTATTTATTTATTTACCTTCCAGAATGCAAAAATAAAATAATATCCCGCTTTTTCGGAAGACCTTTACTTGTCTAAGAAACAATTGAAATTGATAAGTCGTTGGAGTATATAATAAATAGCAGTGGACAAGGGACAATTTAGTCTTTTCTATTATAGCATGGTTTACCTATTGTTTATAACTCTTATTGGTCGATTATTATACAACTTCAGATATATATCGTTTACAAATATTTACTTATCTTTGCTCATTCAAAAGGTAAATAATCCAATTTCTAGCAGAAGATCTTTATTACTGAAAAAAAGGCAAATTAAACCGTCTACAGTTTGATTACATCCTTTAAAATATAAATAAATTTCTTCTAATACTTTACATTTAAGGGCCAACGCTTACAACAAATACGATACAATGATTGATACAGTCGGTCATCGAGGAATTAGTTTTAAAATGTTGAGTTAAATTCGTAATATTAATTTTGCGCAAGAAAATTTGCAAGCGATTAATGGATCAGTTGCAACGTGATTGTTTGATAAACGCTGAAAGCTACACTCACGCAGCTACACCAAAACACCTGTTTACCGTGTTCAACCACCTACCTCATTCATTCGTGACTAATATTGGAGTTAGATAGAATCGGAGGAAGAACCAGATGTTGCAGATGTAAGTAATTAAATACCTTCTCAAAGTGAGAAAAAGGTAATATATAAAAATGCATTTTATTGTAATTCGCGATCACCCTAGAGTTGCATCTGTGCCTCTTTGCCACTCGAGGCAGAAGGACGGACACGTACTTCCGTTTCATATCATATATGTCCATAAAAACTTCTATTTTCATAAAGAATTTTCTTCCATAAAAATATGAAATGGTCGTAAAACACAGAAGAAGACAACTGTTTAATGATCCTAACAGAAAAATATTAAACATCTTCTGCTATAAAGTAAAATACGGAATAAATGCACATAGCTATGCACATAAGAGTAATAACCAACAGCCTTGCAAGTTTCTGTGGTTTTAATGTAAAAAAACTAAATTAAATAAATCCCCCCCCCATAATACTCTATAATTTCTTTCAGGAAACTTCAATGTGTTATATTTTCATTTTGTTTTTATGGTAGTGATTCTATGCATAAGCTAATGTGCTTTGGACCGGAGTTTAACAAAGAGCTTCTTACATACAATGTTATCTGCTTCTGTTTGGACGACGTTACGCAAATGTGAACTAAGAGTAATGGACTGAAAACTCCTCTGTATCAAAAACACCATGTTAAGGTCTCAGACATCCCATTGTTTATTTCTGTGTGACCATACAATGTCTTTAGTGGATTTTGTAAAATATGAGTCAAATCTTTTCAGTTTTTTAACAAAGTGCAAAACGTTTAAGATATTTATCCGCGAAAATAATTTACTAAATTATAAATTCCAGAATGGCCCAAACATTTTACTAGCCTATAATGTAGCGGTCATACCCTACACTTATACCTTGCACGCCGTGCAGCTTTTTATATTGGCTTGACGTGCTCGGCAATTACATTTTAGATATATTTAAAAAATACATTTTGATTAATTTAGACTGTTTGCTAAAATGTTACTTTTAGTCCAAACTCAATTACTCCCGTCCAATCAAATTATGTGATTATCAGTACGCAAAATTACACTTATTTACAGCTGTACTTTAACAGATGTTTTAAATGCTCAAGTCAATCCCAATGTTATTCTAATTTTGAAATTTCAAATTTCAATTATAAATAGCACTTTTATTTTAAGACCATTTTCACCAACTTTTTGGCGGAAAAAACTACAGGCCAAGCCCTATTTTATGACATCAAAAACTTTACAATCTATTTAAAATTGTAAAAGGAGCTCTCTTAACAAAAAAACCTTAGCGTATTAATTAAATCTATACTTCTTTAACGCCCCCGTCAGTACGGCTTCAGAAAAGGACGGTCAAAGATCGACGCTGTCACCGAAGTTCAGAGAGCTGTGGAGAGAGCCGAGAGCCACAACCATTTCTCCCGCCGAGTAGTGCTTCTTGTTACGCTTGATGTCAAGAATGCCTTCAACTCGGCAAGGTGGGTCGATATGTTGGATGCGCTTCGCAACACCTTTCGTATTCCTGCATATCTGTTGCGGCTCATCGAGGATTATCTACGCTCTCGAAGCCTGATTTATGACACGAGGGACGGAACGCGGACGATGGAAGTCACTTCTGGTGCCGCACAAGGTTCAATACTCGGCCCGGATCTCTGGAACGTTGCCTATGACAGCCTCCTGAGGTCCGAGATGCCTGAGGAAACCACTTTGGTTGGGTACGCCGATGACGTTGCAGCTCTCATTGCTGCACGCAACGTTGAGCTGGCCCAACTGAAGTTGAACCGAGTTATGCGGGTGGTCAACAACTGGATGTCCGATCACGGTCTCTCGCTTGCTCTCAGTAAGACGGAGATTGTGATCCTCACGAAGAAGAGGATCGACACCGTCGTCCCACTCTGGGTGGGAAGGGAGGTGGTCACATCAACTCGTGCCGCCAAATACCTCGGGGTTATGGTGGACACCAAGTTAAGCTGGAGGGATCAGATCTTTCGTACGGCGGACAAGGCCGCTAAGGTAGTCACTTACCTTAGTAGGCTGATGGCCAATGTCGGGGGTCCCCGATCCAGCAGAAGACGTCTGTTGATGTCCGCGGTCCAGTCCGTGCTCCTTTACGGGGCAGAGGTGTGGGCAGGCGCTCTAGATAAGGAGTGCTACAGGTTGCGACTCGCCCGGGTTCAGCGTCAAGCTGCGCTCCGGGTGTGTTCCGCCTACCGGACAGTGTCCGAGCCTGCCGTCCTGGTGGTCGCCGGAGTCATCCCGGTCAAGCTCTTGGCAGGGGAGAGGAAAGCGATTTACCAGAGACAAGGCGAGATCGGCAAGGACACGGCAAGAACCGAAGAGCGCTCCCGAACCTTCCAGCAGTGGCAACACAGCTGGGAGCACGACACCCGAGGACGATGGACTGCGCGACTCATCGAGCAGGTCCAACCATGGGTGGAAAGGCGGCATGGCGAGGTGGACTACTACCTCACGCAGTTCCTGACAGGTCACGGCTACTTCAAGTCGTACCTGAATCGGATGGGCAAGACCGGTTCACCGGATTGCATCTACTGCCCGGGCGTTCCCGATGACGCGGAACACACCTTCTTCCGCTGTTCGCGTTGGGAAAGGCCCCGCCTGGAGGCCACAAGAAAACTCGGTGTTTTTTCGGTGGACACGGTCTGCCAAAAGATTATGGAGGATGAGGGCAACTGGGATTGTTTGTCACAGTTCGTCCGGGGTATCCTCCTGGAAAAGAAAACCGATTTGGACCACGAAGTGGCCCAGATCCCTTGACCGAACAGCTGGATAAGGAGCGAGCCCCATGGGCGTAAGCCAAATTTAGGCCTAGCCTGACGTAATGTGATAAACAATTCCAGGTTAGAATCCTAAAGAGTAGAGGAGGTTTTTTAGTGGGTAAACCCGTTTTTTAGGGGAGTCCCACACTACAGGCTGGCCACCTGTGTGCGTAATGCATTTTCCCTGCCTCTCCCTCAAAAAAAAAAAAAAAAAAAAAAAAAAAACTCTAAGGTTTTTTTTAGAGAACTCCTATTACATTTCTCAGCCGATTTTCAAGTTTTTGGTGTCATTGGATTATTGGTATCTACTACTTGTACCGTCGGTGTGGGGTCGTCCATAAATTACGTCATCTGAAAATAGGGGGGGTCCAGATTGAAAATGACGGTAAGGTGATGTGCAAGGGGGGGGGGTCGGCTTTGATATGACGTCATTTTAAATATGATGTTTTATACCAAATTTTAACAGTAGAATTCTAACACAACTCAACTACTATAAAATAATTATCTATAAAATATATTAGACTATTTTAACGCGTTGTTTTGTAGTTTATTTTTCCATTGAGAAAATCATTTTGGCTTTATTTCTGAACGTAAATTTAGATTTGATTGGTCAATTTTTTTGTTTATCCTGTAGCGTTTGAAAAGCATTATTTTTACTTAAAACGGAGGTTTGTTAAAAGTGACGTCATTTTTCCGAGAGGGGGGGGTCAGACAAATTATGATGGTAGGATGATTTCAGGGAGGGGGGTCCAAAAATGGCCAAAAAGCGATGACGTAATTTATGGACGGCCCCTGTGTAGTTGTTTCCGCCAAAAGTTGATGAGAATATGACTTAAAATAAGGGTGCTCTCCACAAATTGAATTTGAAACTTTCCCATTATAAAAACATTGAGATTGGTTTGCGAATTTTAAACATCTGTTAATGTACAGCTTTAGTTTTTGGTGATCACTGATATTCACAATATTGGATTTGTCGGATTTCATTGTAGCCTATTAAAATAAATTGTTCGATTTCGAGCAACACGAGCACTAGTAAGTATATATTGGATTTGGAAGTATAACAATTAAATTAATAAAGCGTACACACTGAATTTACTGAAAATAAACTGACCTTTTAAAACAATTTACATTTTTAAAGTGGCCTCTCGTCTAGCCGCATTCGAACGTATTTCAATAATAGTATTTCCATGAGACTTTTCATCGGTTAGTAAACTAAGGTACAGTAACCACATTGACAGGTTGAGTAAACGGTGATCGAATTGCACCGCGAGCGGCGCTGGCAGAGCGATAAGATAAGGTAATAAACTGTAATTTCCTGTTTTGGCGGAATCCGACTGCTGATGTACCGGAAACAATGTTAAAGCTGTGACTGGCTGTGACGTCATACCCCGCGTTGCCGGCTCGATAAATAGGTTTTTCAAATACAATCATTCCTACAGCGTAATCGCTGTCGTACTTCTACAATTCGTAGGATTTTCGGATTTTTAGGCGCCTGAGGACTTTGGTACTAGGAGTTGGGTTCCAGCCCATAATCATCGCAAAAATATCTATAGTATTTTAGTTAAAATATTAAACATAACAAATATTACTTCAACTTAAAGTCCCTCATTTAAGATGCATAAAATAACATGGGTTAAAAAAATTAATAAATTTTGCTTGTTAAACATTTTTCATGTCTTTTGTTTTAAATGTACGTAAAGTTATTAATCTTTATTCCAAAAAAATATTGTAAAAAATACATCGATATTTGTTACGAATGCTCTTTTGGGCTTGGAGTAGATTTTGATATTTACCTATCATCCATCATAAAAAAAGTATAGGTGTTAATTCCATACTTCTAACCCTTCAACCGACCGTGCGCGGCTTAAAATAACTGACATAAAAAGCTAAAACCAAATTTTAACTAAGAACGGACCACCTGAAACCGAAGCCACTGCCTCCACTATCGACCCATTCAAATTTTAGTCCGTGACAGACATTAAAGCAATGTTTAACAACAGCTGATTATTCATCTGCACTGTGTTCAGTGGAGACTAAAATCAGTAACATTAAAAATTATATAGTTTTACAAATGGTGCTTTGGAATGTAATGAGTCATTAATAGTTCATTTTACACTTCTTGTTGTTACAGTTTATGCTAATTCTCAAATAAAAATTTTGGGAGCGCTTTTAGTCTTGAATCCTCACTATCCATAGACGTAATTCATCTATTTATTGAGGGAGGGGGCAAAATTTCTTTGGGAAATATTACTACTTTTGTAATAACTCCCCACACTCATTGTTTTACCATGTACAGAATACAAATAGAAATATGTTTCTTGCGTGAATGCTGCAGGGATAGAATACCATATATTATTTACCGCTTACTGTTTTCCGTTGATATGTGGAAATACTTTAATCCTGACTCTACAGTATGAAGGGGCAAGGGGACCAATCCTCCTAAGACTAGGCCTACCTCCACTGCGTTGCCTTGCAATGGTTATAAACGCAGACGTTCAATAGAGTTCACGCTACTTTTAAGTTATATTTCAATGTTTTACACAAGGGAAAATGTACTGTGCGTTCTAATAAAAAATATGAAAAATAAAAAAACACTTCACAACCACTAAAAATCACTTTTTACAACCATTAAAAATCGAATTTAAGTACATTTTATCAATTTACAATGAAGTGCAGGTCAAGTGATTTTAATGCAAAGTTTGATTGTCATTTGAGCTAGGTCATACAAATTTAAGATCGTGTTTGTGGCATTGAACTGTACCAAACGTTTAATTTGATTCATTCAATTTAATTTGATCAAAGTAGGCCTACATATCAGCATGTTATGATTTAACATTTTCAACTGTGGGTGAAGGGGTGGTGTTATCCCTATTTTAGTTTAATAGTTAATAAAAGATATTCCATTCTTAACTAATTGATTGTCACCCTAAGGAACAAGGAATTGATATTGTTCTTTTTCTGTTTGAGGTAACCTATTGACAATATAGTTGTATTAAAATTAGGGAGTTAAACCAATGTTTACAGTATTTAGTTATTTTAATTCGATTCAGTTCGTCTTAGCAATGATTATAAAACACGCCAATTTACTAACAGCTCCGGTAACAATAATTGCACGGCAGTGAGTCTGACAGCGGGGAGCTAATGGTCTGGAAAACGGTTCAAATCGGATCGATACGATAGTCTCTAATTTTCGTTTAAAATTAGCTTTTGGCACTCTATTCTTTCCTTACATAGTAGTATTATAAAAGATAATTTGCATTCAAGATGTGATTAATATGTTTCTTGGTTTTTTTCTAGATCTTTATCCAGATTCCTCCATGGGGCAACGCCCCACACGTCTTTCATGTTATCATGTTACTGGGCTCGTTCACCTCAACCACTGCTACTGTTGCCTATCACGTAAGAAAATCAAGGCACGTTATTTGTTGGATTTGTCACGTAATATACAAAAACAAACCAGTTTGCGGTGGATGATCGTGAATGAGCCCATTCTTAAAGCAACATTTTTGTATTATGGAACACATAATTACATTTAAGCAGAATACCTATTGTTGGGAGATGACTTGTTGGCCACTGAGGGGATTGGGGGCGAGGTGAAATTTTGCATTCGAAACCTACCGGTCATTTGGTTAACTAAGGAATGAAAACAAACTTAGATTTTACTATTCTACATGAAAAAAATTTGCTAAAAAAAAGTAAACAATTATCTTTGTTGACAAACCAGCTAGCCTAATTCAATGTTGTGAAAGACAGCTGACTGCAAAATAAAATAAAACATCGTAGGGAAGCTGTATGTTTTTGGTTTTGTTGATAGCTTAACATATGGTGGAATAAAAAAAAACCAAAAACAAAAAGCAAATTGTTTTGGACAATGGCATGCTTCAGCTTCTTCCTCACCCCTCAACCCCCTCACTGGCCAACAAGTCATCTCCAGACAATAGAAGTTCTATAAACAGCTGTTCTCATTATTTGAAGTATTGAGGGAAGATTGGTAATAAAGAACTAGAGGATATTATAGACTTGAGGCGAGTGAGCAAAGCGAATTTGCGAAACCTGAAGGACCAAATTCCTCGGCTTGGCCTTGCAAAGCTTGCCTGGTAAGCTAGTTAATCATAAAAAGATCTGTTTTAATTGGGTAGCAAGTAATACCCTTCATCAGTAGGTACAGTAATGTACAGTAGCGTGATAGCTTTTCATCACACCAAATTGTATGTTCAACTAAAGAACAATTGGTGAAATTTCTATTCAAGACAATACAATCACGAATTTACTGAGGTAACTTTTCACATACTTGTGCCAGTTATATAATCTTTTTGTTAAAGGCTCAACAAAATTGAGTCTTGAATTGTTTCAAGTAAATGGGCTAAAAGTACATAAAGTTCGGGCGAACAAGTTCCTTTACATATTTAATCCTTCCATCTTGTTCTAAATGAACAGTATTTAAGATGTACTATTTAAGTTGAGTTGAAGTTTTAAAAATTACAATTAAAGTTAGTGAAATTTAGATCAAACATAGTGTAAGGGTTAAATAACCTATCGCGCATCTAAATAAACAAAAATCTGAGAATATAGCTGATGGAGACAACCTAATTTTCCAATTTACTGAGTTAACTTCTACTCAAAGAAGCGAAGATGGAAACATTTCTTGGGGAGGGAAATTAATACTTGACTCTTCACTGGATTGGACGACATTTCTGCCCTCCACTCTAGCGGCTGAACATCTAATTATCCGCATTGACTGAGTCGCTAATGAAGGCTCTGTTCGAATAAATATTCAAATTGACAATTAGCTTACGCCATAAAATATCCTATTCTGCATTATTTTATGACACAAAACTTCTTAAGATTATTTATCCGTTTAATTAAATCCGCTTATCTCTTCAATATAGACAACAAGTCAATAAATATGTAGTTGGCTAAATATTTTTCCAAAATACAGGTATATTTCCTTAATTGAAAATTAAAAACAAAAACTAGAGATTGCCTCCTGGTTGAAATTCAACCAAAATTTCTTTAGTGCATTTGAACTGTCTGAACCACTGAACCAAATTTGTTCAAACAATATGTTGTAACTGAAACATCTGTTCTTCCTTAATTGCTACCATTTGTTATTACAACAGCTGTCTAATGATTCAGTCAATTATCTTCTCTCATGAGATTAACATTGAAACTTTGAGAGCCTGCAGGGCGTAGCCCTGAGGGCCAGTGTTAAAAACGCGATTCTGCTCATCTACAGCACAATACATTTCTAAGGGTATGCTAGGATTTCTCCTACGATGCACACAAGCTGAGAAAAAAGGAGGAAATGAAACATGCTTGCCTATCTACTATATATTTGTCAAATACCACTCACTCACGTATCAGAGAATCTCCATAACCATGGGGTATAGAAGGTTGAAATTTTGCATGGACGTTCCACTTTGCTCAAAAATGCTCACTAAGAGACAGTTTTGCAAAATTCCTTCAAGTCTCCGCCCCACAGGACTTCAAAATTTCCATCTAATGTTAATCTTATTTCATGATGGTATTTGACGAACTCTTCACACCTCAACGTGGAAGAGGAATGTTTTTAACTTGATGCCAGACTTGAAAATGAACACCTGCTGTTCGAAACCTTAGGTCGTCTTCACCTAATCAAGGATCACTTGGCAGTAACAGGTAATTTAAACCTTTAGTTAATCTTATGGCCAATTTTTAATACAAATCAAAGCAACAAAGAATCTAAAAAACTATGGGACCTAGAATCTTAAAATTTAGCACGGGTGTTCTTCTTTGCTCATAGGTGCTCACTAAGAAACGGTTTTGCAAAATTCCATCAGGGCTCTGCCACACAGGACTTCAAAATTTCTATCTAATGTTATTCTTATGGCCAATTTTTTATACAAATCTAGGAAACAACAAATATAGAAAACTATAAAGACCTACGATGTTGAAATTTGGCATGGACGTTCTGCTTTACTCATAGGTGCTCACTAAGAAACGGTTTTGCAAAATTTCATCAGGGCTCTGCCACAAAGGACTTCAAAATTTCTATCTAATGTTATCCTTATGGCCAATTCTGTATACAAATCTAGGAAACAACGAATATAGAAAACTATAAGACCTACGATGTTGAAATTTGGGATGGACGTTCTGCTTTGCTCATAGGTGCTCACTAAGAAACGGTTTTGCAAAATTCCATCAGGGCTCCGTAACACAGGACTTCAAAATTTGTAATGTTATTCTTATGGCCAATTTTTAATATGAATCTAGGAAAATCATATCTGAAAAACCATATGACCTAAGAGAATTATTTGGAACATTTTCAATGGGGGATCCACTTCGCCCATCGGTTATAAAGAACCATCGGACTCCTTTTTACTCATATGTACTCACTAAGAAACGGTTTTACAAAATAAAGTCTTTGAAGTCCTTTAGAACCCTCTATTCCGCCCCACTGGACTTCAAAATTACATATAGTAATTTTGATAACAAGTAAAAAGGCCAAATTTCAACCCTGTGGGCTATATGCCCACAGGGTTGAAATTTGGCCTTTTTACTTGTTATGTTGCCTACTAAATAAAAAAATGGTTTTGCAAAAATAGTTTTTGAAGTCTTTTAGAGCCCCCTACGTAAGGTCTATGGGGTTTGAAATTTGACATATTCGTTCCTCTTTGCTCATATGTGCTCATTAAGAAATTTTTTTGCAAAATTCAATGTCCTGCTTACACAATTCTTAAGAAAGAAGATTTCGTTGCTCTTTAAAGAGATATTATTACATGTAAAATGAATTTAATCACGGGCGAAGCCGTGACGGGCAACAGCTAGTTAATATTATATAGATTTAGCATTGGTCTTATGGAGTTAAAAATTCAAACAAAAAGGAAATAATGATAACAGCTGACTCAACCGTCAAAGTGCAGACCACGTGTTCCTGTATAAACATGTGGTTTTGCATGGAAGCCAGTTACTAAATAATTAAATGGCACTACTGTTTGATAAACATAATTTATTTTTCAATCGTACTTTGTACTGCTGATTTGAAATATTTTGATGAATAAAAATTATGGAAAACATGAAAAAACTTATCAATTTGTAGGATTGAATTTGAATTTAAAAATAAAAGCATTTGTAAGAATTATGAACGCAGCTGCTGTTACAGATTCAATATTTGTTTTTCAACAAATAAACACCAGAGTGCAGCACCCGTAGTACATGGAAACAGTCTGAAAGGCGAGTGAGTGGAGCAAACAAGCTCGTCTCTTGAACAAGAAATAAGCCTTTATGCACTGAACATTTTAGCGAACTGTCCGTAACTGATATTACCATAAAGAATATTACCGTTTGAGATTACCGAGAAAATGCTCGGCCCGCAGGTATTATATTGTTATACGTTTAGGCTACTTCGATATACGAAGTAATCACAAATAGCATTGATGTTAAAATTACTAGTTATGCCTATCTTACTCAAGGCCGTAACGTGGGGGGAGGTCTCTAGGGGGGTGAAACCCCCAAAATTAAGAAAACATTATTTATTTTACCAATAAAATCCCACAAACTCCACTTAATAAGTACTCAGGCACTGCTGAGGTTGTACAGATGTAACTTTATAATTTTTAAATAAAAGTATTTTTTTTTTTTTGTTTCAAAGAGCATAAATTAAAAATTTTTAACCTCAACCAACACACCCCCTCCCCAATCCCGTCAAATACTTCTATCTACGGACTTGCTCAAGCAACAATGGCTGTGAAGCTTATATTTGAATGCTTATATGAAAAGTATCTATATTCTCCAATAAACGGTGAAGTTGGATTCGTAGTGGCTTGCCCGGACCCTTTACCACACACCGCGTCGCAACCGCACTCAAACTGTTACCCTCCCGACCTGGCGAAAAACATTTTGTAGGAGTTACTGACTGGTCGAACAACACTTACAGTACGAATAGGGATGCCTATGCAGCGCAGTGCGATGTATAATTTAGATTGAGTTTTGTACTTAGATTATAAACCTCATTGTGCTCTTCTCTTAGGCTATATTTGATATCAAAAGCTGTTTTAATTTGCAATTAGGCCTAAATATTCCCTAATAGTCTAAAAATTATAGTTAAATACAAACTTTAAGGATTGCGTGGCTGGAACCTCATTTCAATACCACGAAATGAAACTAACTGTAAGACATTTAAAGCATAAAAATTGTTTAAGAAATTAAAAAGGAGTTGCATTAAAAATCGGCTCAATATCATTGTAAATGGTCTTTAGAAATGGTACTTAGGCCTAATACATACGAAAGGTAACATTGGTAGGTAATTAAATATAGTTCTATTATTACGGTAATACACATGCTTTGTACTGCATATATACGCTCACTTCAAAACTACGATCAATTGATTTCCATAGAAACGTATTTTTAAATTTCAAAAGATCTAAATTTACATAACTTTTATTGAACTTTCTAATCTATTTCTTCTCATGTAATACCATTCATAAAAATACGTACATGGCGTGGGTGATGTTTTCAGTAAAGAAATTCCCTGTATTGGAGACTGAGGGCTTTATGGCAGAGAAAAAGATAAGGGGGAGGGTCACAAAACTAATGATCAAAGGAAAACGTCTACGGCAGGTTTTCGAATAAGTCTCAATCTGAAAGAAGGTGGGAGGGGCTTCTGATTACACCTCTAGGAGACCGGACCGGAGGTGCTGTTGGGAGGACAATTCACGATCAGATAGTTAACACTTATAAGGAGGCATCAAGGGTGAGTAGCTTGTTACCTGTTTAAATTCCTAAAGAGTAGAGGAGGTTTTTTAGTGGGTATACCCGTTTTCAGGTTAGTCCCACACTACAGGTTGCCCCCTGTGTGCGTAATGCATATTTCCATCCTCTACCACAAAAAAAATTCTAATAATTAATTGTTAATTTCAAATCACTATAAAAAGAATACAAAAAATGAACTCAGAACGAAACTATAACTGCCTACTTTAAATGCGGAAAAATGAATACTAAATAGATTTGAAGCAATCCTCTTTTTTTTTTTTGCTGTGTTTCAGTGGGAAACACAACCTGTTGAAATGAAACTGATAGATAGCCAATGAAATGTGAGAAGTTGCTGTACGTAATATGTAAATTTATTCACTTTGTTAGGATGTCTCCCAGTACTGGCCAGTAACAACGGGCTGTTAATGAAGCAGTGATGAGTGTTGCATTCTGCTGTGTGCTTGTTGATAATTCTCAATAACTTTTGATTACGTTAATATGGCTTTATTATAATTGTGTCCATGAGAATATTATTGAAATTTCAAATTGCCGAGCCCGGATGTCAAATAGGGATAAAACTATCATGTTTTCCTATTCGGGACCCAAAACGATTCAGTATGCCAAATTGCTATCCCTTAGTATGAGAATTTGGAGCATTGGTGATGAATGAGCCAGTTAGTCAGTCAGGGCTTTGCATTCATGGATGTAGATTACCTGTTTATTAAAGTCTCGAACATAGAAGTTTTCTATTTCAAAACTTCACGTTGAGCAGATCGGCTCGTAAATATTCGATACTCAATTTTCGCACGCCCTTAACAACTATTGAATACTACTAGTGCACTACGTGAGTGTACATCGATTAAAGGTGTAGGCTAGATAGCTTTTATTTTCAGCTTAAAATGAAACTAAACTTAATTTAAGTAAACTTCGAAGTTTCGAATATTTCATGACTTATACTACTTTATATTTTTACAATGCAGTTTACCAGCCAATAATATTTCAACAGTACAAATGGCGGGAAGAAATGTGCGTCTGAAATAATTTGTTAAATTTGTATTCCAAAGTCGCCCGGACATTTCGCCAATACGTGTCATTGTGCTGGAGCCACCCCATCAATAAACCAACGTAACAAGTGGCTGTCGTTATTGTTTTCTTCTGGAGCTTTTACACTTCTCTAACTTTTCGATTCTCTGTAGAAATTTTTTAACAGTTATTGAAATAAAAACATAATAAGATTAACAGTGATATTAGTTTTGTTTTTACACACTAAACTAATTACAAAAATATAACAAAAAACGTATGTTGTAAATTTGTAACCATTAAATTTTATTATGTGCGCCACTGCATTATTGAATTGTGTCATGTCATGAAACAATAAAACTGCTGTGTCACGTTGATATCCAAGTGGCTTAGGGAGTCACTCTCTTAAACACAATGCTTTAAAGTAAAAATATTTTTATGTGATTTCAACGTTTCTTGAACAACACATAAACGTTATAATTTTCATCTCAACAAAAATATTTTGAAAACGTAGTTTGTGCCAAGTAAGTAACGACTAAAAGCTTTTTTCGCGGCCGCGCCTGTAAAACCATTGCAAATAAGATAATAAGATTGTGAATTAAACTATAAAATTCAATGACACCATTTATTCATTAGTTGAAAGACAACCAGATTCACGGATTTAAAAGATTTTTGAAAAGAAAAGATGCAAGGAAAATTAGTAGGCCTCATACAGTAAACCAGTTCATTAAAACACTTTAATAAAATTTTAATCGATAATATATTTTAGATCTTGCTTGAAAACCGAACGAAACTCTGCTCACTGAGGGACATAGAAATATTATAGGAAAAATATTTATTCAGTATAAACATATAATGATATTTAATTATTTTTTCTAATCCGACCACTCGCTAAGCAGTTGCGCGACCGCAGCGCGGTGTGCGGCCACGGGTGGAACTGTGTGGCAGTGCGGTTGCGGTGCGGTTACTAAGCCGGCGGCGGGTCGGTCACGATCAAACTTTATCATTATAGATAGCCCTCAATCTAAAATCCTCCACTGCGATCGGACCAGTTTAACTGCAAAATATATTGGGATAATGTAGTCAAATAGATCAATTGTAGTCTAAGTAAACGGACAATATGAAATCTGGCTTCTTAGTCATGAAGTCGGCATCGACTCTGCTTGCGTAGGTACCGCAGCCTATACCATTCCACCTATCTATTTATTATAAATTATCTATTTCAGCTTATGTGCATCATAGGAGAAATACGTGCATACCGTTAGTAGTTGTGTCCTGTATATGCCTATGAGCAGAATTGCATAATTCACATGGGTCCCAGGGTCCCAAGGGATGTCTTCAGGCTTTCAAAGTTTCCATCCTCCCCTACTCTAATACGAGTAAGGTACTGTAACCGGCCCAGGAGAATGCACTTGAATATTCAATATCATATGGATCGAAATGGATCATATTTTAAAATTTAAATCCATAATTGTTGCATTACATTTCTAAAAACATTTCATTCGTAATCATATGAACTAGAGAACGCCCCCTGGTCGAAATTCGACCAAAAATTCAGTTGATCTTAAGCCAATTAATTTTAAAATGTTTTATAAATGAAACACCTGTTCTTCCTTATTTGCTAGCATTTCTTATTACAACAGCTGTCTTATGATTCAATCAATTATCCTCCTCCCATAAGATTAACATTGAAACTTTGAACGCCTGTAGGGCGTAGCCCCGTGGACCAATGTGAATTAAAACGTAATTCTGCTCATTTACAGCACAACACCTTTCTAACGGTATGCGCGGATTTCTCCTACGATGCACACAAGCTGAGAAAAAAGGAGGAAATGAAACATGCTTGCGTATTAATATATAGAACAATTTTAAATTTAAGAACGACTTTGCGTTATAACTTGAAATTCGAAACACAGCATTTAATTAAAGACCTAGCTCGAAAAAAAATTTCACTTATATTTTCAAAATGGCGGCTTTTTACAATCTTTAACTTTAAATTACATTAAAACTACATAAGGTAGTAAAGTTTATGTTCTTATGTGTTTTTTGGAAAATTTAATATAAAATACAACGATGTAAAAATTATGAAAATCGGTTCATAAATAAGCAAGGTAGAGCGATTTTAATATAAACTAGAGAACGCCCCCTGGTCGAAATTCGACCAAAAATTCAGTTGATCTTAAGCCAATTAATTTTAAAATGTTTTATAAATGAAACACCTGTTCTTCCTTATTTGCTAGCATTTCTTATTACAACAGCTGTCTTATGATTCAATCAATTATCCTCCTCCCATAAGATTAACATTGAAACTTTGAAGGCCTGTAGGGCGTAGCCCCGTGGACCAATGTGAATTAAAACGTGATTCTGCTCATCTACAGCACAACACCTTTCTAACGGTATGCGCGGATTTCTCCTACGATGCACACAAGCTGAGAAAAAAGGAGGAAATGAAACATGCTTGCGTATTAATATATAGATGTTTAATTATGACACATCAGAACATATTGGTATCGAGTGAAGATTGCTTAACAAGTTGATTTTACAGGATCCGATATCACCGATATGACTCTTGTCGTTCACTAATTCATAGCTTATATTATCGGCTCTAAATTACGACCGGACCATTGAAAAGCGTAGCTAATTGTTAGCTACTGTAATGTCAAAAAACGCCCAATTCATTATGTTAATTTCGTTGGTGAAAGACGGCCGCAGCGCATAAAAGCTGCCACAATTTTGGCGGATTCAATTCTAATGTTTATACGATGCATGAAATATCGACGAACGAGACTTTATTTTATTTATTTATTTTGTGTTTGTCTACGCCAGTGGCATTTTTAACGTTTTTACGGGGAACGGTCCAAACCCCAGTCTTGTTACTATCTAACATCGACCACCCAGTCAGCACACAATGTGAAAATCAGTTTTTTTTCACGTGAAAAAAGGTGAAAACGTAAAAGTAAAAAATAATATGTTTTTTCACGTGAAAATAACGTAAAAATGTGAAAGTAAAAAAAACGTGAAATTTAAAACGTGATTTTCACCAAATTTTTTTACCTTATTTTTACTTAAATTTTTAAATGCACTAAATCACATTTTTAAGACAGAGGGACCTCACACAGTGGGTATTTTAACCTGAATATGAATGAGAGATGAGTGTTGGATGATTGTGGCACGATCTTGTAGTCTTGTTACTGACTAAGGCCGACACTCACCTTAGACAGAGTAAGTATTTTTGCATTTAAAAGTTATGTAAAAAATGTATATTAAAAAATACACCCCGTCGCAGCAGACCTGCGTACTCAGCGAATTTCCTAATTAGTAATATTAATTTTGACCGGATAAACCTGTAAACCAAATCTCATCACATGTTCATAAATAGGGAAATAAATGTCTAGGCTCCTTATGATAAATAGAAAAGAGTATGCAGGTATGCTGCCATGGGGAACACCAAAAATTGGTTTTTAGCATGAAAACAATTTATTTCAACCATATAAAGCCATATACTAAGTTTCATCAATATCTGCCCATTGCTAAAGGATTTTGCCTATTCTCCATATGATTAACATGGGAAAAGAGTATGCAGGTTTGCTGCCATGATAAGCATAAAAACCAAGATTTTTTTACCATAAATGGATGAATCTCAACCAAATGATGCGAAATACCAAGTTTCAGCCAAAAATATTGGTTAATAAGTGAAATATTAACACATCCTTATTCTCCATAAGATTAACATTGGAGCTTCAAAATACTAAATTGTGTGTTTTTTTGAGCTAAATCCAATGGTTAAAACAAAAATTGAAAATTTTTTAAAATTACATATGAAAAATGCAAAAAACCCATTTTTGGGGTACAAAACCCCCCAAAACTACCCCTTCCGGTAGGTCTGTTCGGTTTACACCAACTATTTATTTTCATTTCTTTATTTCTTTGTAAATTATTGACTACCGTACGGTATTTCAGATGTTTGCTAACTCACTGTCTTTGTTAATAGTATGAAACAATACATTGTTAGCCCAGCTGTTGTTATTAGGAAGAAGTTCAGTCCACGCTCTAGGCTAGAAAAAGAAAGCTCTCTCTCTTAATGTTGTAAAACGGAAGAATTTATGTGTAAAAGTTGAGTGTAATTAAAGTCATGTTTTGTGTTCTCCCAAATTTCAGTTCTCTTTTTTTGCGTACAGTAAAATAACAATTCAGTTTTTATTCAGAATTATTCATTGGTCCTTCGTAGCCGCATGTAAGTAGCAAGCAGTATGGATATTTAAAGAAGAACTCTCCATTTAAACTGTACCGTGTTTCCAAAGACTGTAACATCAGAAGTGTAAAATGTGATGTACTTTTACTCCTACATGTTTAAAAATATCCTCAAGATTTCTATCAATCTCATTTTAGAAAGTTTCTGTACAAAACAAAAGCTCAAGATTCAACGATTAAAATACGATAAATTCATATTTTCACTTCGTCTGCCATTATGTCTCTTATTTAACATCGCCATAAGGTCGAGTTTCGCTCAACGTTGTTCCAATTCCAGTTCCCGTGATGCAACAGCACGGCCTCTGCAATCGTCTGTTCCAGCTGATCGTCTGTGATGTTTGTTGTTGTTTACACTAACCTCTCTACTATAGAAGACTCGAACTGGTTGTTTTACAGAAAGAATGTTTTTTCTCAATTTCAAAACTTACGTGTTTACATAATTTAATTATTCCTATCTCTCTCCAATGACCCTACTCAACTCAACCTCAAATGTTAAGTATGAAGATTTCGACAATGTTTTTACTCTGCAACCAGGTACTGTATTCCTCAACTCACCAGTTTATTCTCCTAGGCTAATTGAATTTAAACCAATCTCAAATTGTTTCCCCACTGAAGATAAGGACTAGGCCTAATGTCTATCTTACAAACTCTAATGATTCAACATGTTTATGATTTAAATATTTTCTAAGCCTATTTATAATGAACTTTAACTCTAGGCCTATGACAGCTCTCCAAGTAAGTTAATTACCCAAATAGCCTACTTATACAGTTGAAATATTTATTTATGTTTTTAAACTCTATAGATTTTCTTGAGCAAGCCTATAGTATTGTACCCTCAAAATGAAGTACCAAACCTTTGTTCGAACAACTAATGTAATCAAAGC
The DNA here is from genome assembly GCA_030545055.2 of Neoaliturus tenellus. Taxonomy (NCBI): domain Eukaryota; kingdom Metazoa; phylum Arthropoda; class Insecta; order Hemiptera; family Cicadellidae; genus Neoaliturus; species Neoaliturus tenellus. Next base: position 238,007,980 of record CM061533.1, read on the forward strand.
CCGCCTAAACAAGATTTTGTCAATTGTAACCACTTTCTCTCTGGAATCCCCTCTTGATACAGACTACCAAAAGGTTTTAGCCTATCAAACAGAAGTAAAAACAAAGCAAGCAGAATTTAACAAAACACTAACTAAACTTTTAGATGTTTCTGACCCACCTGAAGACTATGATGAAGAAAATCTTGTTGAACGTCAAGATGAAATAAATGAACTTTTTGTTACCATTGACAGTAAAATAAACACTTATGTTTCCAAATTTAAATCAAATGACGATTCACACTCAGTAAATTCTCAAGATAGTACCGGCAAGCAAGAAACCTCCAATACATCCATGGTAAGATTACCTAAAATAGATCTTAAACACTTTAATGGAGACCCTCACACATGGATAGCTTTCATTAACCTCTTTGATGCCACAATACACACAAACTCTACTCTCTCCTCTGTTGCTAAGTTTCAATACTTGCTTGGCACTTTGTCAGGTGAAGCACTCAACTTAGTTAAGTCTCTACCAATCTCTGAAGCTAACTATGCCATAGCCTATAACATATTAAGAGAACGTTACCACTCAGTGCGCAGGCTCTCTACTCTACATATGAACAAGCTCATTGACCTGCCCTGTATTAGTTTTTCCTCTGTCAAAGGTTTAAGACAATTCCTCAATTCTTTTAATAAAAACTCTCAAGCTTTGAAAGCTCTCGAATGTGACGTTGTTGAAAATAACCCTCTCTTAGCCTCTATGATTTTAAGAAAATTTGATACAGAACTGTTAAATAAGTTTGAATCCTGGAGAAAAGACTCACAAGCTCTCCCCTCAGTTAATGAAATCATAAAATTTCTCTCTGAAAAATGTGCTCATGCTGAAGATGCATCTCTGCATTCTTCCAGCAACAAATGGAATAAGTTTACCTCTAACTCTTCTCATGTGAATTCTTCTAAGCCCTCGAATGAAAAATCTCACACTCGACCAGTCACACTTGTGTCCTCTCAAAGTTCAAAAGACCCTCCTTGTTTTGCTTGCTCCAAATCTGGACACAAAGTTTACACCTGTCCTTTATTCGAAAGTAAATCACCCCAAGAACGGTACCAAATCGTAAAATCACAGCAGCGTTGCTTTTCTTGTCTTGGAAATCACGAAATTAGGGATTGTAAATCCAAGAAATCTTGCCTGAAATGCCACAAAAAACACCACACTCTCATACATTCAGATTCTTTGGTAAACCCTCCCTCTAAAGACATGGTGTCACCCTCTCACACGTCCCATCCTCAGAGTACCCATGGCAAATTTGCAGGAGTATCCACAAATTTCGTACAACCCCAGAAAGACTCAACTGTACTTTTAGCTACCGTTCTTGTTAAATTAACCTCAAGGCAAGGTACCACACATGTTTTTCGAGCCTTGATTGATTCGTGCAGTCAATGTGATTTTATGACTGAACGAGCTGCACAACTATTAGGGGTTCAAAGGAAAAAATCAACTCTTAAAGTGAATGGCATTTCTCAGTCTCTAACCACGTCAAAAGGACTTACTCTTATTAATGTTGAAACACTTGATGGTGAAATAATTTCAGAAAATCATCCAATGTTGATTTTAGAAAAGATTACCTCAGATATGCCTAGATCTCCCCTTAGTCCAGAATTGATAAAAATGGTAAAACCATACAAACTTGCAGATCCTACTTTCTACCGTCCAGGCCAAATCGATGTTTTGTTAGGAGGCAGCCTATTTCCTCTTATTTTCACCGGAGAAAAAGTGTACCTGGGGCCTAACTTGCCATTCATTATGAACACTGTATTTGGCTATACCCTCATAGGACAAGCTCCTTGTGACACTCACCTTAATCAAAACTCTTCCCAACTTACAACGTTATTGACCGTCTCAGATTTTGATCTGCACTCGTCTCTACAACGCTTCTGGCAACAAGAAGAACCCCCCTCATGTTCCAAACACACCGATGAAGATGTTCTGTGTGAGAATCACTTTGTTGGGACTCATTCCAGAGATGACACCGGTCGGTATTGTGTCCGGCTTCCGTTCAAACCTAATCATCCTCCCTTAGGAGATTCTATGAACTCAGCAAAACAAAGATTTTTTGCTCTTGAAAGAAGATTCAAAGCTCAACCAGATTTTAAAGATGCTTATGTTAAGTTCATGGCTGACTATCTTAGTTCTGAACATATGAAACTATGTGATTCCATCCCAGAAACCAACTATTTCCTCCCCCACCATGGCGTTGTTAAGGAATCTAGCTCTACCACAAAACTAAGGACTGTATTTGATGCCTCAAGTAAAACTTCAACCGGTATTTCTCTAAATGATGTATTAATGACAGGTTCAAAACTGCAAGTTAACATATTTGATGTACTCTTCAATTTTAGATGTCACAATATTGTATTTACTTGTGACATACGCCAAATGTACAGGCAAATCCGCGTCCATCCTATGGATCAGAAATATCAACTCATCTTATGGCTTGAAGACTCAACTCTACCTCTGGATGCTTATTTTTTGGAAACAGTAACATTTGGTATGAATTGTTCCCCTTTTCTTGCTCTGCGAACCCTACGTAAACTTGCTGAAGATGAACAAAAATCTTTCCCAGAAGCAGCTAAGGTTCTCCAAAAGCACACTTATGTTGACGACATCATTGCTGGACATGAAGATGAGGAAAAGGCTAAAGATTTACAGGCTCAACTGATAGCTCTACTTCAGAGAGGTGGTTTTGAACTCAGAAAATGGACGTCCAATTCCCCTAAACTCTTAGGCTCATTCCCTACAGATCACCATGAAGTTCCCAAATTTCTCCAAACTTCGGATCAACCTTTCTTCTCAATTCTTGGTCTTTATTGGTCACCAACACTTGATCATTTCTCTTTCAATTTTCACCTGGAAAATTCTCCTAATAATACAAAAAGGAATGTCATCTCATTGATTGCAAAGATTAGCTATGATCCCTGTGGATTTCTGTCTCCTGTCACAATGTGGGCCAAAATATTCATGCAACTTTTATGGGCTAAAGGTTTCACTTGGGACGAACCACTTCCTCTTGACTTGCTGGAAACATGGAACTCTTTTGTTGCACAACTACAATGTCTTTCAGAAATTGAAATTCCTCGATCTCTTCAAATTAGCAACACCAAGATAATTCAGTTGCATGGGTTTTCTGATGCTTCTGAAAATGGTTACAGTGCAGTGGTTTACCTACGCTGTTCGTCTGAATATGACTACGAACCTATTCAAGTAAGGCAACTCATCTCAAAAACCCGTGTGGCTCCTCTCAAAAGAGTCTCATTACCCCGCTTGGAACTCTGCGGTAGCCATCTCTTGGCAAAATTAATTGCATATTGCCTCTCTTTGTTAAAACCTCACTATAAAATCGACCAGACATATGCATGGAGTGACTCAACGATTGTTTTAAGTTGGATCCAAACACCTCCATACAGATTGAAGACTTATGTTGCCAATCGTGTGTCCGAAATTCAGGAATCAGTTCCTCCACATCTATGGCACCATGTTAACACTCACTCGAACCCTGCAGATTGCGCTTCGCGGGGCTTAATGCCTAAAGATCTTAAAGATCATTCACTATGGTGGTATGGCCCTCACTGGTTACAACACCCCAACAGCAGTTGGCCACATGCTTCATTCACCCCTATAAAGGAGGAAAACTTAGAAGAAATGAAACCTCAAGGACCTACAGTTCTAGCTACAACAGAAGCTAAACCACTTATACTGTTTGAGAAATTTTCCTCTTGGAATAAACTCTTAAGAGTATTCTCATATGTCTTGCGATTCATCAATCTTGTTTCACGCAGAAAAACTCAGACTGGTCATCTATCTGTTGAAGAATTAAAGTGGTCTACATTGAAAATATATCAGTTGATTCAATCTGAAGCTTTCCCCCAAGAAATCAGCAACTTGAAGGAAAACAAATCTTGCTCCACTAGGATTCAAAGACTATGCCCATTCCTTGACGAATCAGGAATAATGAGAGTAGGAGGAAGACTCAAGCATTCGCATATGGATTATGAAGTCAAACACCCTGTTATCCTACCTAAGAATCACCACATCGTCAATTTGCTAGTGGATTACTACCACTTGAAGTATCTTCATGCACCTCCTCAACTTCTTCAGTCATTATTAGTTCAACAAGTTTGGATTTTATCTGCACGAAGTTTGATACGCTCAAGAGTTTTTAAATGTATTAAATGTTTTCGAGCCAAACCAAAGAACAAAGCTCCGCTAATGGGAGATCTTCCTGGACCCCGAGTAACCCCCTCAAGACCCTTCTTAGACTGTGGAATAGACTTTTGTGGTCCTTTCACTGCTAAAGCACACAATCTCAGATCTCTACGTCACTTTAAATTGTATATTTGTATATTTGTTTGCTTCACAACAAAGGCCGTTCATTTTGAAACAGTATCAGAACTCTCCTCCCCGGCTTTTATTTCAGCTCTAACCAGATTTGTTTCAAGACGTGGCTTACCCAGAAATATTTACTGTGACAACGGAACAAACTTTGTGGGTGCCAGTAAAATTTTGAAATCAGCAATCAACTCTTTCTTTAACAACCGAGAAAATCAAGAAGCCATCAATGTATTCTCAACGCAGCATTCAATAAGTTTTCATTTCAATCCTCCTTCCGCCCCTCACCAAGGAGGTCTCTGGGAGGCTGCCGTCAAAAGTATGAAATATCACCTTCGCAGAGTGGTTGGAGAATCAGTTCTTACAATTGAAGATTATAACACTGTAACTACAAAGATTGAAGCGATATTAAATTCTCGACCTTTGACACCTCTCTCGGCAGATCCTGCTGACCTCTCTGCCCTGACACCTGGACATTTCCTAATTGGATCCCCACTTACTGCAGTTCCGGAAAGTGATGTGAGTAAAACCCCTATCAACAGACTAAAACGTTGGCAACAACTCCAATTATTTACTCAACACATTTGGCAACGTTGGAGTCGAGACTACCTTCATACCCTTCAAGTACGAAGCAAATGGACCAAACAAAGTGAAAATCTTAAGATTGGCGATCTAGTAATAGTTCAAGATGCCCTAACCTCACCACTTAATTGGCCTCTAGCTCGTATTATGGAAATTCACCCTGGATCTGACAACATCATTCGGGTAGTGACTCTTCAAACAAAAAATGGACTTTTGAAACGACCAGCAGTGAAAGTTTTCCCTCTACCTCTTCAGTGACTTTGTGTACCAGTTTTGTACCTCTCAAGAGTGAACATTTTTTAAGACATTTTTTATATATTTTATTCTCACAACTCTTTTCTCTTCACTAATATTTTTCAATTGTTCAGTGTTATTTTTCCTTGAGCTAACATAAAAGGACTCATAAGGTTTAATGGACTTAATTTATTGAACCAGTTGGTTCAAGGGGGCCGGCATGTTCGGTTTACACCAACTATTTATTTTCATTTCTTTATTTCTTTGTAAATTATTGACTACCGTACGGTATTTCAGATGTTTGCTAACTCACTGTCTTTGTTAATAGTATGAAACAATACATTGTTAGCCCAGCTGTTGTTATTAGGAAGAAGTTCAGTCCACGCTCTAGGCTAGAAAAAGAAAGCTCTCTCTCTTAATGTTGTAAAACAGAAGAATTTATGTGTAAAAGTTGAGTGTAATTAAAGTCATGTTTTGTGTTCTCCCAAATTTCAGTTCTCTTTTTTTGCGTACAGTAAAATAACAATTCAGTTTTTATTCAGAATTATTCAAGGTCGATATGTCTGGTTTACGAACTCATCCGAATAAACGTAGGATTACACATCTCTACCAAATTTGGTGTCGATCGGACCTTTTTTACGAGAGTTATCGTGCCTAGGGACACATACATATATATATAAATATATACATATATATATATATAAATATATACATATATATATATATATAAATATATACATATATATTATAAATATATACATATATATATATAAATTTTAATGACTATTATTTTTGGTCTCTGGGCACTTTAAAACGAAAAAGTAACATGGTCCCGGGCTTAGGTCTTACCATGAGACCTACGGTAATAGCTTATTCCCTACGGGAAATTCGCTAAAATTAAAAAAATTATTTTATTTTATTTTATCAAATTTTATTTTACTTGTTAGTTAAGTTATTGACTGTCAATTTTAATTGACTGTCAAAGTATCAGATTTACTTATGTAGAGATGTTGTCTAATTATAGCTTTCGAAATAACAATTTAAATTACAATTTGTGGTATCAACAATTTATAATTTTATTTTTTAGCCTTTACATTATTCCAACAGGATGTAATTTCACGCGTTGGTTATACTAATTTTAATAACACTTTAAATATTTAATATGCAATAGTAAATATAGTTATAAAACATTAAAAATTATTATTAACAAACACAGAGTTATTTCAAATTGGGCCAGAGTTTTAATTTTGACTTGCTCAAGTACAAGAAAGGTTGAGTATTAAATGTATAGATAGTAATTTAAATCCACTTGATGTACAGCAGAAGTCGCCGAGAGGGTAAAGGCGCTAGGACACTGATAGAAAGGTTGAGGATTCAAATCCAGGTGCAGGTGGAAAATTTTTCATCGACTTTATTTACATTTTTTAAATGTATTGGTTGAAAAAATGCACTCATTTACAAAATTTTGTTGAAAAAATTGTTAAATGTTCAGTAAAACATAAAAAATGAAAAAGGTAAAAAATACCTAGGTTAAAAATTAGGTTAAAAATTATTTTACCTAGGTAGGAAAAAATTAATTAGGTTAATGTAAAGGTAAAAATTAAGTGAAACAAAAACGTCATTTTCACGTCTTTTTTTCACGTTATTTTAACCTGAAATTGAGTGCGCTTTTCACATTATAATCACGTTATAATAATGTGATTTTCACCTTTTTTAACGTGAAAATAACGTTAAAAGTAAAATTTAAAATGTTATTTTCACGTAAAAATAACGTTTTTGTGCTATCTGGGCAGTTGTTAGAAAGCATCATTAATTAATAGCCCAATGACAAATGGCAACTGGGTCCGGAATCGAACCTTTATAAAAAGCTACTGACTTTTCTCAGGATCGAACCGGCAACCTTTGGAATCAAAGGCGAGCACTATAACCACTCAGCTACCCAGCCATTTAAAAAAAACCTGCTATTATTGTTTTGTGACTCACGCGTTGCAAGTAGGTACGAGGGCGGTAGACTCATTGGTATCAGGGTTGTCCGGAGTGTGGATCTATCGCGAGTCGAGGTTTTATTGTAATTTGAAAGGAATTTCACGTAAAAACGTTATGCTTTTGTAACAGTTTTAAATGTATTTCAATACTTTAGGTTGTTGCGGTAGTGTTTAAAAACTAAATTAAAAGATATTGCATTTTTCATGAAACCTCTATGACTTGATAAGTGTATAACATAGAACAGTGATGATCCATCAAATCAACTCACTAGGACATCTTGCCGCGGAACAAGTGGGACAGTTTGCAGTCAATATCATGTCCGGGAACAAGCGGGGGTCGGACCAAGCGTGGCGTAACATCGGATCACAGAAAATATCAATGCAGTACATTTAGTTTATTATTAAATGTTTGGTGAAAAATATAGTTAAGACGTTTATGAGTGGAGTGTGGGTATTCTTCTTAGCGTCCATCCATTAGACATTTGGTAGAAAGATAATGACTGTCAGAATCAACTCCGGCCCCTGTTAACACTACGAGAGGTTTAGAGTTTTGTTTACACTTCAGATTTGACCCTCCAATGTCCGTTTTATTTATAATACATAACAATTCAATTTAGTATAGAAAAAAATAGTATCCATTTTGTTAAACATGTTAGTTTCATTTCCATTTGTAAAGCAGTAATTATTTTCATATGCATAGTTTTAGTTTAAAGGTGGCAGTAAAATAACAAAAAAAAAAAAAAAAAACCTGGGATAAGCATAAACTAATGACATTAGTTAAGAATTACCAGAATTACTACAATTTTAAAACAGAACACATGTTTGAAGGTAAACATTTCAAATTATCTCTTAAGATTAAGAGATAATGAAGATTAAGATTAAGATTAAAGATTTTGGTTAAGATTACTCTTAAGATTAAGGTTATGTGTGCTGATGACACAACATTATTAGTCTCAAGTCAAAATCGAAACCAATTGGAAGTTCAAGCTTTTCAAGAATAAAATATTTTAGCACAACGTTTCTCAGACAATTATTTTGAAATAAATCTCTCAAAAACAAAATTTATGGAATTTTACATACGAGAAAAATTAGAACATGATTTCAACTTAAATGTCATCATTGAAAATCAAAATGTAACAAATGAAAAATCAACAAAATTTTTGGGACTTGTACTAGATGAAAATTTGAATTTCAACATCCATATTGACAATGTGTGTAAAAAACTCTCTCAAATTATTTTCCTTTTAAGAAAATTATCAACATTCTGTGATAGAGAAGTACTTTTCACGGCATATTATTCATTATTTGTATCCAATGTGAGATATGCCATTCCTATTTGGGGTATGGCCTCATCGAGAACAAAGCAGGTATTTAAATTACAGAAATCAGCATTAAGAACAATATTTAAATTAAGAAAAAAAAAATCATGCAAAGAGATATTTAAAAATTATGATCTGATGACATATTATTCTTTATATATATGTGAAACATTAAATTTTGTAAAAAAATAACCTGGATAAATTCGACATAAATGAACAAAGAAAATTCATGAATTATAATTTAATAAGAGAAAACAAATTATCTTCAAGTTTTCACAGGACAATTTTTTTTGAAAAACATTTAGTTTACAATGGAAGAAAACTTTACAATCATTTACCAAACTATATTAAAAATTTAGAAAATAAAGACTTCAAGAGGGAATTAAAATTACTATTAACTGAAGTTCCAATAAACTCAATTGAAGAATTTTATAAGAAAATTTATAGTTCTAAAAACGCAATTTATTATAAGAATTGTTGAATATTTTTGTAATGTCGATGCAATTTATATTGTCAAGACAAATAAATATTATTATTATAAGACAATGTTTATTTTTTATAATACGATGTTTTTAGTTTAGTACATACATCTGGGTGAATATTCAATTTCAATGGCTGGATCGTTATTCAATATGATTTTTTACCAATGGATCAAGTGTATTCTCGTGAGCCGGTCACTGTATATTTGTATGCAAGTTATGTTTGTTCACGGATCTCTAAAATGGCTCGAGTGATTTTCTTCAAACTTTGCAAATAACTTAATTATGGTATAAAAATTATACGTATATAGTTCTCGACGGTAGAAAAAATGTTATTGTGAAATAATATTGAATTGAAATTTTAATAACATTGGTCTTATGTGGAGTTTAAAATCAAAACAAAAGAAACAGTTGACTCAACTATCAAAACACGAACCACGTGCTCCAGTATAGACATCTGTTTTTCCATTATAGCCAGAAACTGAATTATACTGAATGATTCTATAATCAAAATAATTTATCAGTTATTAAACAGTACTTTATAATGTTGATTGTTATTATTTAGTTATAAATAAAAGTAAAGTAAAATGATGACACGACTAAGCGATTTGTAGAATTGCAATTTAATTAATAAAGAAAAGAACTATTAGCAACTCTGATGAAATCAGCTGTTAACCGTGGAGGTAAAATCCACGTGTTTCAGTTTCAACAAACTCATGCCAGGGTGCAACATCCTTATATAGACCTACATTAAAACATCCTGAAAGGGAGTGAGCGGAGCGAACGAGCTCATCTTGAAAGGTAAAGTCTTATGGGCTTGGCATATTAGCGTATAGTCTGAGACTGATATTGCCACATAATTAAGAAACGATTCTTTTTCTGTGATATTACTATGACTACAAAAAAATATTTAAGGTTACCGAGCAAATTCTCGGTCCCCAGGTACTGTTAATCTTACAGGAGAAGAATAATTCGTTGAATCATTGGATAGCTGTCTTAATAACAATCCAGGATGTACAGCTATTTTAGTTATAAAATTGTTTAAACTAATTGGGTACCGATAAATTGAAATTTTGGTCGAATTTCAGCCTTTAGGCGATCTCTAGTGTTAATAAATGGGTTGAGCAGGAAATCCACACCAGTGTTCACTATGGCTGTTTTTATGGGATTTTACACAAGCCGACTGTCTAAATCGGAAAACATGCGTTTATATTGTCCGTCCCCTATTTCCCCATATTCCCTATATCCGTTCCGATATTAATGCTCATTATTATTATTATTAAATGAGCAACGTTAAGTTTTAACAATAATTATAATAATTTTTATTTCCCTCTCAAAGTTGAACAATACATGGGAATTAACACATAAGGATTTTAAAATATTTCACACTTATTTACAATCTCTTTTATTATGTGCAGACTTATAGATTATAAGGGCCTAATTTGTATAAGATAGACTAAAACGTCACTTGTTTATTCCACCCCAGCTAAAGCCATCCAACAAATTAAGCTCCAAGACGTTCGAAACTACAGGATCAAACCACCGGGTTTAGTCAAGGTGTGCTTAGGCTAAAGTGGATATTTACACACTACTGTACCAGATTTATACAGATTACATATTTTGACAGTATAAATAGACCTTTGCATCATGGATTTGTATTTTTATATATTTTTCATAATTATGGACATCTTTGGGGCTTTTGCCTGGTTTTTAGTCCTTATAAAACATACTGCTTATGAGGTAATGGGAAGTTTGAGTGGAATTGCGGATGCATAGTTTTTTATGTGTATCACTCACAGGTGTAATGTTTATGTGAAAAACAAATTGCCACACATAAACTGATAATTGATGAAAATTAAAAAAAATTCCTTAAATACAATAAAGTGAAACATGATGTTAAAGTGACCAAAATAATACCACTTGTTGATCCCGAGAGGACTTTTAATAAGTTGGTTCCAATTAAGCATTTCCCCGGGCGCCGTTGTCTAAATGGGATGCTTTGTTATATTCACTGTGTTGATGGTGATTTCAGTCTGTGTCTCGCAGGACTTCTTTACAATTGTTGACAAACAATGGTGCTCATTTACTGAACAAAGAATTCTTGAGAAGCCTTCTCGTCCTCGTAAAATGACGTCAATGACAGTTTGTTTAATTTTACTACAAGTTTAAGACGTTCGGATCTCAGACTTTCAGATTAGCTTGCTTCAGTGATTAGTTTAATTGCTTTTCGAATGTTTTACTTAGCAATAAAAAATTTGGATTGTTAAGTTATGCTGATTATTCTCAGTTTGTGTATACATCTAAAATGTTTCAATAGCTAGCCTCTTAAAATTGTATAAAGGTGGTTTCCAGAATTAAAATACAGCTACCGTATAAGCTAACGTTTAAAGTGTGTTAGGCCTATATTGGTTTTTGCATTAACATAGGCTGTCTGTCTAAATTGTTGATTTTACAGTAATGGAAAGATAATTTCAATCAAACTGACGCTTTTTATCTATCATAAACATTGAATGTATTTCTTTTTTTGTTAAAAGATACATGTAGAAATGTTTATATTTTAATTATATCCAAAAATTATCTCAATTCACTGTGATTATACAAACAGAAGCACAACTTTCGTGAGACCTCGAATGGTTGTGTAACAATGCGAACCGTAATCAGGGAGTATCCGCAAAGACCACTTGACTGCGCAGTGCGCAGGTAAAATTAAAGCTCTATCCCTTTAACACCCTCTTACGGGAACAAAGTCTAAATAGTTATTTGTGCTTCTGGGGACTAAAGTACATTTTTTCTCCCTGAAGGGAAACTGTTGTCGCTCGAAGGCGAAGCCGAGGGCGACAATTTCCCTAAGGGAGTAAAATTACTTTAGTCCCTTGATGTTACAACATTATTCCTCCATCTACACGAATAACATTTAGGCCTATAACAATAAACCCACTGTATATAATTTAACTTTACCTTCATATGATCGCTTTCTCCGACAAGCTGGATCAGTCACATCAACATAAAAAAACACACAAGGTAGGCTATATCATTTTTAAAGAAAACAAAAAAATAAAACCGAATTTAAGTCTAGTCAAAATTATTACACTTAGGTTTTGGACTTCTTAGGTAGCCTACCCAAGCAAAAAGTAAACAAACACGTACACTGCTGACAGAATGGCTTATGCTACAGCTGCTATTAGTAAACAAAGAGTAACGAAACAAATACAAGTGACAGCTGACTGGGACTCATGTTCTTTTTAATCTCTCTTAATGCTATTCTTATGTAACTAACTTTAGCCCCATGGTACAAAAAAGTTGAGTTTTCCCTAGGTAGAAAATTAAGTATTCAAATCACACGGGGTAAAAACCAGTACTTTAGTACTGTATTTCAAGGAGTAAAATACTGCTTTAGATATTAGGAGGAGGAAAAAGTTTTTTACTATCAATTGTCCTTATTTTGGACAGATCGTCAATTGATGCAGATGGAAGGAAGAGTTCTCCTTCATCTCGCAGCCCGCTAGAGGTTCCCAATCAATCGTAGGATTCAGCGCAGCGGTAGGCAGTGATGTGTTCCATCTGCCGGGGTAGCGGAATTCTACCCCCAGGAAAAGTACCCCCATGAAAAAACGCTACGTCATTTTGACGTCACGAGGGGCGGAGCTTAAAGTGGCATGGAGTTTTGGCTCGCGGCCGGAAAAGTACCCCCAGCTTTATAAATACATTATTATTTAATTTGGTTGCTCTAAATTAACATTATAGCAAACCAAACAACAGCCGGATTTCTACCCCCGGAATTCTACCCCCGGAATACTACCCCCAGCAAAACTACCCCCAGCAAAACTACCCCCAATGGATTAGACCCGGAATACTACCCCCGGAAAACTACCCCCGGAATTCTACCCCCAGCAAAACTACCCCCAATAGACTAGACCGGGAATCCTACACCCGCGAAAGTACTTCCATTTACACAATTCCTTAAGTATTTAACAATTAATTGTTATTTTATGTACGTGTTCTGCTATTTAAAACATTTCTATTATAAAATAATAGAAATGTTAAGTTTATATTAATGCAAACTTGACCCTCGGGTGATCTCGTTCTCTAGCCTCACTCGCCTTCAAGTTCTATAACAGGCCTATGCTTTAGTTTTATATAACCAATCTTTCCTCAATCCTTTACAGGCTTTTAGCTGTATGGTTTTATTGACATCAAATAAAATATATACATTACCGTACCATGATATACTTTGATATTAGGTTTATAATTTTCAGTATCTGGGGGCCAAGCAATAGTAAACTTAAAACAGTAATATTTTTGGTAGTAATATCATACATAAAATATGGTAATATAATTTACAGACAGCCCGGTGCAAAAAGGCTTATTTCTTGTTCAAGACGAGCTCGTTCGCTCCACTCACTCGCCTTTCAGCTTTCTTTTTCTGTGCTTTCAGACTGATTCAATGTAGGCCTACGGGTCTCGTGTATATTTGTTAAAACACATGTTGAATGTGTAGCACGTGGATTCTAATTATTTTGTTAGCTGGTGTTTGCTTTTTTCTTTCTAATGCTTTTGTTTTTAAATTCAGATGTAATTATAAAAATTGATTTGTTGTTTTATATACTTTTACATTACTTTTATTCTTATTCATAATCAGCAGTATGAGGTACGATTTAAAAATTATAGATCATTTTCATCATAAAATAGTAGGCCTACCATTTAAAAATTTAGTAATTGGCTGCCATGCAAAACTACATGTTTATACTGGACACATAGGCCTATTCTGCACTTTGACAGTTGAATCTACTGTTTTCATTATTTTTTTTAGCTCCATAAGACCAATGTTAAAATTTTTAATATTTGAATTAATGATTATAAAGAAATAATTTTTTTTCTGGCATAGAGATCTCTGTATTTATATTAAATTCATCCCAAAACTATGTTATCTGCAATGTTAGAAGAAAATGGTTTTAGCTGTTTTTGAGATCCGTGAGCAAACAGATATACATACAAATATATAACTTACTCGTATTACAATATAGGATAGGCTACACTTTATGCTTATGTAACTTAACTCACGTTTTGTAAATCTAGATAGTCCGAAAATAATATAACTCAATATATCTAGTACAACCAGTAATACGGTAATAGATTTTTACTGCTGAGTCCATTTTTAAGATCTTGTCCATCTCGGAGGCGAGTGATCAGAGTGAACAAAATTCCTTCAGACTATTGTGAATATTATTATTCCGATTTTTCTCTATTTAACTTTCAGGTTTGTAGCACATAGGGCCTACATTGTCATCTAATAAATATTATGTAACACCTGAACATGAATGAACTTTGAAGGAAATTTCTGCTTTCTTTTATCAGTTGCTGCATACACATTTTTCCAAACAATTTATAAAATACCTTAGATAATAATACCATTAATTTATTATATTGTTTTGTAAAATATAACATTAAACCAATAACATTAACTCATCATCACCCACAATTACATTTTCACTCAAAAAAAAACATTTTCAAAAACACACAGCCAAAAGCCTGTAAAGGTATAAGTGAAGATTGGTAACATAAAACTAAAGCATAGGCCAATTATAGAACTTGACGGCGAGTGAGGGTAGAGAACGAGATCACCCGAAGGGCAAGTTTGTATTAATGTAAATTTAACATATTATTATTTTATAATAGAAATGTTTTAAATACCAGAACACGTACATAAAATAACAGTTGTTAAATACTTAAGGAATTGTGTAAGTGGAAGTACTTTCGCGGGTGTAGGATTCCCGGTCTAGTCCATTGGGGGTAGTTTTGCTGGGGGTAGAATTCCGGGGGTAGTTTTCCTGGGGGTAGTTTTGCTGGGGGTAGTTTTGCTGGGGGTAGTATTCCGGGGGTAGAATTCCGGGGGTAGTTTTCCACCCCTAGTAAACTTACAAAACATTGCTTAAATTGTTCATTATAGAAATAAATTATAAAAGTGCGTAACCAATGATTGAAGTAGAGTATAATGTATTCTCTTCAAAAGTTCGCGGCCGGAAAACTACCCCCATACCTGTGACGTCAAAATGACGTAGCGTTTTTTCATGGGGGTACTTTTCCTGGGGGTAGAATTCCGGCGCCCCCATCTGCCCGGCCAGTTGTTGATGTACAACAAAGCGGCGGACCTCATTATCCCACGGACGCAGCCAAAGCCTTGATTGCTTGTTTGAGGATCCGCCCGGGATCGGGATCGGCGTATTGTGTTTCCCCGTAACAATTGAGACAGCTTGTTTGGTGGTTTCTTCATCAGCAGAAATACCAAAACCTCATTACGGACCAAATTAACCAGTGACTTATACCAGAATTAGAATTGAATGTTAAGAGAAGCATATAAACTTAGGAGTTGGTTTTGTCATAATTAGTTGTTTTGAATATATTTTTCAAAAAATAAATTAATCTCAATTTAAATGAATAATTTAACAGTTAGTTAAATAAATACTCTATTTCAGTTAACAGTTATTAATAAATACTTTAACTATATTACAAAAAGGTAACTTTTTGTCTATTTATAAATGTTTAATATCCATTTACTATGAAAGGACTACTGTACAGCACCCAAGTTCGATTCGAGATAGTTCTACTTAATTTGAGATAAAATGTTAAGTTAAAAACTTACACAATATTTTGTTAGGTGTGCCTCTATTTGAAACTATACTAAAATGAAAACACAAAACCAAACCGAAAATTCCATACAAATTTGTATCACACGAAAAAATATGTTGAAGATCCCAAGACTAAAATTTACAACCAAGATTCTAAGACTTTTTTCTAGAAATAACTTTTTTCAAATTCAACTGTAAACAACAGTTATATAATACACTTAAAATCTATATATTAATACGCAAGCATGTTTCATTTCCTCCTTTTTTCTCAGCTCGTGTGCATTGTAGGTTAAATCCGCGCATACCGTTAGAAAGGTATAGTGCTGTAGATGAGCAGAATCACATTCTAATTCACATCGGACTCCAGGGATACGCCCCACAGGCTTTCAAAGTTCCAATGTTAATCTTATGGAGAAAGGAGAATTGAATGAATCATAAGACAGCTGTTGTAAAAACAACTGCTAGAAAATTAGGAAGAACAGATGTTTTAGTTCTAAAATGTTTTTAAGCTCCTTGGGCCCAGATCAACTGAAATTTTGATCGAATTTCGATCAGGAGGATTTCTAGTCTATATTAATAGGCAAGCATGTTTATTTTCCTCCTTTTTTCTCAGCTTATGCCCAACGTAGAAGAAATCCGAAAATACCGTTAGAAAGGTATCGTCATGTAGATGAGCAGAATCTCATTGTAATTCACATCAGCCCTCAGGGCTCCGCCTTACAGGCTTTCAAAGTTTCAATGTTAATCTTATAGGAGAAGGATAATTAATTGAATCATTAGACAGCTGTTTTAATGAGAAATGCTAGCAAAGAAGGAAGATCAGATGTTCAGTAAAACATTTTAAAACTACTGTAATTGGCCTAAGATCAACAGAATGTTTGGTCGAATTTCGACCAGTGGGCGAGCGCTAGTAATAACATTGACTTTGTACACTACGTGAATAGACTTCTCATAGCATAGGCGTGTGTGAAGCATATTGACGGTGGTGCGATCTCGTGCGGCGTCCATCAAAGTACACGTAACATATGATAGATAATGCAGTATTACCACTCTTCTAGACTAAGGATGAAACATTTTATAACTGAAAGTTATGTTTATGTTTTGGTAAAATGTTTTTGGTAGCACTGTAAATTCAGCTGAATAATAACAACATCAATGGCAGCGACCCTGGTGCGGCGTCCACCGAACTTCCAAATTTTTGCCTCATACTAAATGCATTGGATGAGAGGTCTATTCACGTTAGTGTACATAGTCAATGGTAATAATTAAAATGGAAAAACCTAACAGCAATAAATAAACACAAATAATTAAATGACTAATGTGTCCTAAACACAATAATAATGCTAATTAATAATTTATTTTTAACAGAACTATTCTGAGAGATAAAGTACTTTTTTAACAATACAATTTTAAATAGCTAAAATCACAATGCATTTTAGTTTTTTTTAATTGTTAAGACGCATAAATAATTATTACTTTTAACTTTGCATTTGAATTAAATTTCAAAGTAGATTATGTACCATTAGGATGGTAAAAACTTAATACACACGGTAATGATGGAAACAAAGCCCCTGAGCGGGCCGTGCTTTGCCCCCCAGATAGGGGGTTGTATCAAAGCCAGCGATTGCCCCTTTGATGTACATAGTACAGAGGTTCCAGTAGGAAGTAGAGGGCATTTCCCAAATAAGATGCCAATTGAAAGTTTAAGTCCCATCTGTCAGTTTGCATTTCCATAACTGTCAGTCATAGAACTCTATTTATAGAGCTCTCTATGCTTCTAAGAAACTCTATTTCTGGTTTTGACAGATTGGTTATTTGATCCTTAACAACAGCTAGACGGTCACTGATATTATTACAGAAATGATAAGACACTTTCAGAAATTGGATTATCAATCGACCTGATATTCAGGTCCGCGATAAAAATCTTACAAAACAATGACAATAGTTATTTTAAGAGATTTTTGGTGAAAGAGACCATTTCTAAATTATTTTTCCTACCACTGCATAGAAACAATCACATTGCCACAGCTGTAATCCTACGCAAAACAGTTCATTTCCGTTTTCCGGTCCTTTTTCGCTCTAGAGCGGTAATGGAACATTGGCGCACGCTAAATCAAGGTTATTTTAAATATACAATAGGTTAGAACGGTAAAGAAGGTGACGTCAAAACACAGACTAGTTTCTATTGGTCAAGAATCACATGACAATCACCATAATTATTACAAATTAATTGTAGTTGCTTTGCTCTGAATCAGCTGATTTCACGGTCAGTATTTCGATAACACTAACTTCCGGTTACACACCTATAGTTTCCCTGTCAAATATTGACGATCTAGGTTATGTTTACATTCATCACAACAGAAATATCAAACACAACCAAAATACATTTTATATACAATAAATCATTTAATCGGTTTAATTATGGTGGTAGGAAAAATATTGTGTGTATTACGAGCACAAATAGTCATTGCCGCTCTCGAAATGTTTGGCCGCACTCAGCTGACGCTTCGTGCGGCCATCTACATTCTCGAGCGGCAATCACGTTATTTGCGCTCTTAATACACAAATAGCTATATTATACGTGTGTGCGCTTAAGAGATGTCCCAAAATACGAATATTTAATACTAAACCATTGAGTTCTTGTCATATTGGAGAACAGATATTCGATTTAACCACCATTCAGCGCAGGTGAGGGCGAAGCCTTGTAATAAATAACTACAATGCAAATAGTTTTGTAAACTAGGTGTAAAATGTACCAACAATCCGCTTCAACTAATTATAAACTGTATGTCGTACAGATTACGACTTTGAAATGAGAAACTTAAAATTACTGTCTGGTAGTACCACTGTTCTAACAGAAATAAACAATTAAGATGGATAAGTTTTAAAACCGTAAGAGATTTCATATATAACTAGGGGTACCTGTGCAGCGCAATGCGCTGCATTTACCCGTGTACATTGTAATAAAACCTTGCCTCTTTGCATAAAATATTTAAAGTTCTATTTAACATGTGTTTTATGATTTCATTATAAATAGCTGTTTTATTTTATCTCTTATATTAATACGTGAGGCCTGTTTTTTGTGAACAAACTCCTCCGTTATTTCGGGACCGATTTTAATGTTTGAGATGTCAAAATGTTTGTCCCGATTCGTAGTTTTGCATTAAGGTTTTAGATTTTAGCGAATTTCCCTATAGGGAATACGCTATTACGGTAGTAGTCATGGTAAGACCTAAGCCCGGGATCATGATACTTTTTTGTTTTGAGGTCCCCAGAAGCCAAAAACACCGTTCGTTCATTTTCATATATATGTATATATATATATATATATATCTATATATATATCTATATATATATATATATATATATATATATCGATATATATATATATCTATATATATCTATATATATATATCTATGTGTCCGTGGTACTGATAACTTTTGACAGCGACCTACGATTTTGATGAAATTTGGTATGAAGGTGTAAGACCAGGTCTATTTTCATGAGTTCGCAAACCAGCGTGATCGGGTTATGGGAACGGGGTTTTATGGGGTTTCAAAGGGGTCAAAAATGGGTTTTTGGCATTTTTGGACCTCATTTTTCAAAATTTATCAATTTTAACTAAAACCATTTAAAAGAGCTCAAAAAAAACAAACAATTTGGTATTTTGAATTTTTATCTTAGCATAACTGGTTACGGGGAAAATACAAAAATATATTTTCCATGTTATTCTTATGGGAAATCAAGAAAACTCTATACCTTGCTTATTTATTGACATAACTTAATCAAATTTGGTATGTACATTATCTAGATAGGGTTTAACTTATACTTGCTTTCAAAACCCATATGGCGGCAAACCTACATACTCACCCCCATGGGGTTTATGGGGAAAATAAAAAATTGCCATAGCTTGATACAATTTTGTGTTTACATTCACCAATTATTGATTAACTTAGATTTTATAACAACACCCCATGGCAGCAAACCTACACACTCGATCCTATGGTGTTTTTATGGGGAAAGTAAATAATCTGAAATTCCATTGGAAATTCGCTGAGGACGCAGGTCTGCTGCGACGGGGGTATTTTATATTTGTACTCTTAAGGGCATGGGAAGCCCTTTAAAGTTGTTTTTGGCCATAAGATTAACATGGGGAATAATTAATTTGTATTAAATATTACATAAAACAGCTATTTATAATGAAATCATAAAAACACGCTAAATAGAACTTTGAACATTTTATGCAAAGAGGCAAGGTTTATTACAATGTACACGGGTAAATGTAGCGCATTGCGCTGCACAGGTACCCCTAGTATTTAATAAAAATTGTTCCCCATGTTAATCTTATGGACAAAAAACAACTTTAAAGGGCTTCCCATGCCCTTAAGAGTACAAATATCAAATATCTAAAACCTTAATGCAAAACTACGAATCGGGACAAACATTTTGACATCTCAAACATTAAAATCGGTCCCGAAATAACGAAGGAGTTTTGTTCACAAAAAACAGGCCTCACGTATTAATATAAGAGATAAAGAATTAATTACGTAACACTATAATAACGAATGTCATAATGCAGTTATATGTTTAAAAAATGAGTGTAAATGATTTTGTCAAGAATTTCTTGTATATTAACATTTATCAAATACCCTACTACATGCTCTTGGCTTAATTCATGAATGATGTGAAATTATACAAATGCTCATGAATTTCTCTTTAAAACTCGCTAAAGTACTCTTAATGATCAACCTTTTGGTCCTTATTTTTTTATAAGAAATAGTATTGTGTGCCAATAAAATAATGGAACACAACAGTTTTGAGAAATGGTAACTAATTTAAACAATTTTAAAAGATTTAAATTATGTAAAACGATCTGGCTCCGGGGGAATGCAGGCATTTAGGCATAACAAGTACTAGTTACTCATCATACACCATCATCGTTTAAGCATTGAGCATAGCTAATATCATAGGGAGGGCCCACCAGGAGTCAGAAGAAAACTTTTAATGCAAGTTTAGGTTAATATAAACGTCAAATTAAATAATAGACTGGCTTAGCTGAGTACATGCCACAGACTAGATTTCAAATGGATTGCCGAGCAGGTAATAGCATTATATCAAACTTTGTTAAGAAATTATTTGAATAAATTAAAAATTTCCTAGGTAATCAACCTTTTGAGATCGAATTTTCAAGCGTATCAGTTTATTACTCTGTATTCAAAGATGCTTAAAATGATGGATGATGTGACAAAGGCAAACGCTGACTTCAAAAATTCCTTTGGGTACACTCTAAGAACAAGTTATTCATACTGTTGAAATTTATGGATCCTCGTCACATTATGCAAAAGTAAATGTCTTTTAATACAGAGCAACAAATGCAAAAAATTCTACCTCAAAATGTCAATTATAGGTTATTTAATTTTTTCGTACACGATTTTTATAGAGAGTTTGTTGGTCTGCCATATCCGGCTTGGTAATCCCTTGAGTTCTTGTTTGTGGAAATTTACTCTGTTAAATGACACCTTTAATTTTATGTGCACAATACCCCCAGGAGTTTGTATTTAACATATTTTTCAACTCCTATGGTCGGTATATGACAAAATACCCTTGTCGCAACCGACCTGCAAACTCAGCGAATTTCCAACGGCTATTATTGATTAGTCAACAAAATATTGTATAACTAGTGGCTCATAGGGGCAAAATCCCCTAACCATAAAATAAGCACGAACCATAGCGGATTACCAGTTCTTCACTATGAAAGTTTCCAGAAAAATTAGCTTTAATTTATTTTAACAGCACCGGTTAAACTAGCCATTCGCCCCCAAAGCTCTCTTTACAATACTGTAGTCCAGTCTACTATTAGGCCACCCATTTGTAAATGCTTCATTTTGCCTGTTGTTAAACTTATATCGGTCTATAAAAAATAAGTTTTGAAAGAAATCATAGTCCCTTTGAGCTGTGACGGTTTTTAAATATAACATAGAAAATCGGCGATGAGAAAAACATGACGGATGTTCAGCACCCATTTTAAAGTCGATAAACCTTCAGTACTTTGTATCATACCCATTTCATTGTCTTGTTTGTCCTAAAATTTAATAAATTTATTTTATCTCCTGTCAGATTGTTTTCACATAGTTTAAACATCACCTCAAAATAGATCATCTTCACTTACTGTCAATATACGTCCCTCCTAATCAAAATTCTTGATTGTATGTAAATAAAGCAGGTTTAAAAACTCACTATTAATGGAAAACCTTTTTAAGGAGAAAATTTCAGAAAATAATCTTTGTTATATATTTTCCATTTTGTTATAAAGTTTTTGACCTGCTACATTTTCTCCTAGTAGACTATATGTAGGACAAACGTCTTTGATTATAACTCCCTCCTAACTCTGCAATCTATGACATGACCAAAACGTTTCTGTGAAAATTTAGCTAAAAAATACGAATACTTCATTGATTGATATACTTTAAGTTTCATTAAATGTATCATCGTTACCTCGTCACTCAATATAATCATTTGACACTTTTTGTATTATAATAAAAAACCAAAACTTGTTTTCATGGAAATAATGTGAGCGTTTCTCAAACCACAATTCATCGCCCATTAAGTCCCTATCACGAGCTGGATGTAGATTATATTTTGCATACACGCTCAGTTTTTACAATTTAAATTATTAGTACCAGGGGGACCGAGCTTAAGCTCGGTAAAATTATTACTTTCGTTTCTCACACAAAGCTCGTTCGCTCCGCTCACTCGCCAGGCGGAAGGTTTGCTGCACATTGGTATGATTTTCCTAAAACCACAGGTTAAAGATGTAAAACATTGGTTTATTTTATCTACAGTTATCAGCTGATTTTTGTTCAGTTAAAAAATTTCCATAAGGATAACATGGGATCTTTGAAGGGCTCTAGCGCGAAAACCGGATTTTTCCCAGCTATGGGACCAGCTCCAATCGATTTCTGGTGGCCAAAACCCCCATATTCCAAAATTTGAAGGAAACCGTCGGAGCCGTTTTTGAGATAATTGTGCAAGCAAGCAAACAAGCAAACAAGCAAACATTGCTCGTATAAGAGTATAGGATAACGACGGTAAAAATCAGCAGTCAATTTGTAATACTTTGTAAGGTTGGTAACGCTCCTAGTAGAAATTTTAGTCGCTCAAAGCAACAAAACATCTTATTATAGTATTACCACTCTATAACAGTTGTATTTTTGTCATGTGGTTATTAATAAATCTTCACTCAATATTATCATCTTTGTCTCATTTTAAAATTAAACCATAACAAATGTTTTAATGTACACAATACAGACGTTTTTAGAATTCCCATGCTATTCTTATGGAGGACGTTTTACGTGATTTCTCATTTCCTGCTAACATTATGGACGTGCCAATAATTTTCCCTCGTGCATGGGGCCGAGACCTTTAATTTGAGACTACTCCCATCTACCTGCGATTTGTAGAACGCTCACAATTTTGCCCAAGAAATTTGAGGTTTAGAGAAAATTTACAAAGAATAAAAAAGTCTTGAAATCACATGGAAATTCCAAAAACACCATAAAATGTAGGGTGTTCCATAAGAAATTTTAAAGTTGGCCGCCATATTGGAAAAACGGAGGAAAATTTTGAAAAGTGAAATACATACCTGAAAGCAAAATAAAAAAGTAAAGGAGGCCCCCCATAAGAAGTATACTGTCATATATAGAATATAAAAGTTAGCAATTGGATCATTTTAAGAAACTCACCCTGTATATAGATATAGATGAGCAATAGATTTGAAGACATTTAATTTTGAAAAATTAAAGGTGAAAGATTAGAAAACCCCAATAAGCACTATAAGACTCCGTTCCCAAAGTCCTGGTTTTCGAACTTAATCTGAAGAACGCTACCCTACACCTTCATTTTAAAACTCATCGAAATCTAAGATTTCTTTAAAAAGATTTCGTTAAAAAAACTGACAAAAGTGGAGATAAATATATACTTGTTGGATGTTTTTTTTTTGTCTTTTTTTCTAGGGGCTTCAAAGAGAAAAAATACCGTGGTCCCGGGCTTAAGTCTTACCATGAATACTACCGTAATAGCGCATTCCCTATAGAGAAATTCTCTAAAACTGACAGTGTTTTCAAAAAATTGGTTTTTATGAGTGGTTCAAATGATATACCAAATAATTGCTGCTTTATTGATTTTGAATCGATCATAAAACATTGAGTCCGTTTGGAGCTTTTGTACTCTCTTTATACTGTACTGCAATGCCGACATTCTTTGCATTTTAGGGAAATGTCGGCAATGCAGTTTCAATTTGTTCTAAAAAATACTGCGTTGCCGACGACTGCAAAACTTTCCTTTAAATATATCAAACATTTTGTAGATATCACATACCTCCAAAAATGTCTAGTTAAGGCGTCACTTACACATATTACAGATACCGTACGGTAGAGAATACAAATATACTGTACGGGTACTTTCGGATCTTGTTGTCAATATTAATTATTTAAAGTTTAAATTGTTGAAAAAGATGGCTTTCTTCTTGTTAGTTATATCAATATACGCTATCATTAACTGTCGTATCACCAAGCCATATATCCAATTGAGTTATTAAGAGAGCAGTCTCAACTACTGTGATAAGAGACACTACCGTTATCATGTGCGGTAGCGTGGCCGAGTGGTCTAAGGCGCTGGTTTTAGGCACCAGTCCGAAAGGGCGTGGGTTCGAATCCCACCGCTGCCAACAAGATTTTTACTCTTATTATATGTGACAGTTGGTTTCTCTAGCCAAGTCACCCATGATATTCTCACCAATCACAATTGATCTAGTGTAGTATCTCAACGTGACAAATTCCACGAATGAATCTTACTCTAGTTCATGTGTGATTTTTGTTGGGTAAATTATATATGAATTTAATACATTCAACATGACTAGTCATAAGTGATAAAATTGCCATATACCCTTCAATGCTTAATTCATAAACAAAGTTCCAATTTGTTATTATTTTTGCGTCTACTTTCTTGATGACCACACAATTATTCCTACTACAAGTAATTTTACAAAACATCATAGTGGCCTGTGTGTGTTTGTGTAGACCTACAAATAAGTAAAATCGTGGATATTTGTTTATTACAATTTTAGAGAATATCATTTAAACACCAGGATGTAGCATGTTACTAAATTAAAATACGTGTAGTAAAAATCTAGGTAATTCGAAGTCGGTTTCGTTTGATCAAATTATAGTATGTTGTTACCGACTAAATGCAGCTCTTGGTTGAAAAATGAAAGCTGGTAAAGTAGTTTAACTTAAACCACAATAACTTAAACTAAAATTTTAACTTAAACCATTTAAAAGAGTTCAGGAACAAATAATCTAGTATTTTGAATTGTTAGCTCGATTAGCTTAGGCCTAAAAATGGTTGTGGAGATAATAATAAAATAAGTTTCCAATATTGTGCTTATAGGAAATCAACAAAACCTTACTAATTTATTGGCATAGCTTGATAAAATTTGGTATTTATTCCCCACATTCACTATAAAGAGTATATATTTATATAACTTATAGGCTATTTGCACACAAAACCCATGTGGCGGAAAACCTACGTACTCGCTCCCATAGTGACTGTAGGGAAAATATAAAAATAACAGAACTTGTTAAAACTTGGTATATACATTCATTAGGTAGGGTTTGACTCATATTTGCTTACAAAACTCCCAAAGCGACAAACCTACATATACTCACCCCCAAAGTGTTTATGGGGAAATAAAAAAATATCAAAATTTCGTTAGAAATTCGCTGCCCGGAAGTCTGCCGCGACGGGGTATTTAAGATTTAAAATAAACACCCATATTGAATATATATATAGGAAAGAAATAATATTTTTCTTGTAAATGGACATTTATGTTGGAAAGGTTTGTGCCAAATATGAACCTAATACTACACTTCTTTGCAGAAATAAAAATTGGTAAGTGTAAAAAACAAAATGGCGGATAGCGGCTTAAGAAAGCTGAAATAAAAAAAAACTGTATTGCACAATTTCAATTTATTTTAATGGGAATATGAATAGCCAGTCAATTATTTTGTGACACTCTGTATATCAATAGGTATGCATGTTTCAATTCGATTTTTTTTTTTAGATTGTGGACAAGGTATGAAAAATCCGCGCATCCCGTTAGAAATATGGTGTCCTTCAGATTAGAAGAATCACAATTTAATTCAAGCCTACAGGCTTTTAAATGTTCAATATTTAATCTTTTGAAAGAAGGGCGATTGACTGAATCATTAGGCAGCTGTTCGTGTTATAACAACAAATGCTATCAAACATAAAATAAAAAATATATGTTGCAGTTACAAAAGATTTTTTAACTAATTGGCTCCAGATCAACTGATTTTTTGGTCCAATTCTATCAGGCGGCAATATCTAGTTTTTACTCAGCTGTAGTAGGCTACTTAACTTCTTGCTGTTGCATTTTTTAACTGCTTAAACTTACAAATTACAGGGAATTGGGTAGATGGACATTTATCTTCGTTTCCATTTGAGTTATATCAGAATTAAACCATTGGCCATACACAGTACTGGTGCATAGCAAAACCAAGATATAATTTCAAGTGCAATCCTTTGCCGGGATAAATTAACAGTATTCGGTCGAGGAGCACGGTGATTGAAATAGATGGATTATTATAACAGAATAACGGAAGAAGCTAAGGTGATTAATAGTGGATGTAGACAATCGGGTCGCCGAGGCGGACAAAGGCCTCCTATCATCATCTAGCAGGCGGAGGCGCCCCTACCCCCACCCCCTCCATCATCACCCTCAAACTCTCCCGGGGTTGAACGGCGAACAATACCGGCGCATCCTCCCTCCATACCGACGGTGTATCCTTTGTTGGTAATGATTTCACGCGGCTATCGAACACCTCATTGTTTTGATGGAAATTAAACCGAAGGATTCGTTCTTTGTTGCCATTCCGAATTGGAACGCGGTCGAAATGAATGGCGAGAAATGAGGGAGAATTGATTGTGGTCGGAAGGGTTGTTTCAATAGCGGATTTATATGGATAGGTAACAAATTGAAATTTATTGTACTATGGATAGGCATAAGAGTTTCAACTATTTTATTATTTTTAATTTATTTACTTAATGAATGTGACACAGACAACATTTCTCATTTATTTTTGTTTGTCCTTTTTTCTGTCTGTGAGGTTTATCTATGAAGTCACGTTTTCCCGTTTTCCTAAATCTTCCAATTATTACGTGTTAGCGGTGAGTTATGGTACATAAAATTATAAAATAATAATGTATAGGTAGCCCCATCCATATTAATTGATTTTTTATAAATAAGATTCACATTAGTTGGGTAAACAAACTTAATAATGTACGAAATATAGCTATTTGTGTATTAAGAGCGCAAAGTAGGCCTACGTCATTGTCAACTCAAGAATTGTAGAGTCAGCTAAGTGCGGCAAAAAATTACGAGAGCGACAATGTCTATTTGTGCTCGTAGTAATACACACACGATTTTCCTACCGCCATAATTCCAACAGATTAAATGTTTTATTTTATACAAAATGACATTCAGGTTGTTTGATTTTTTCTGTTGGAACACACTGTTACCTATCGAACATAACTTCAAAGTAAAAAAAATAATAAAAATAAAAAACAGCAATTTCTAAACGACAACAATGACCAACAGCTGTGGCATGGTTTGCATTAACAGCTGACTCTAAATTGCTCAAGTTTAATTGCTCCTGGTCCTGGTTGAACAGCGGGAATGAAACGGAAACCGGAAATGAACTGTTTTGCGTATGGTTTAGTGTTTCAATGTGATTATTTCCATGCAGTGGAAAGAAAATTATTTATCAGATTTTTACAGAATGTTATTTTTATTCATTTATTTTATTACATTATTTTTGTAAACATTAATGCTATCGTTAATTATTGTACAGACCTACGCCATACCAATCAATTCAAACTGTACTCTAAGTTGTATTCTATAGCTCTAGCAATGCTTCTTTTAAGGTTTGCTAGAGTTTTTATTCCGGCGATTCGAACAGCGTCAGGAGGAGAAAGAGTTGTCTTTAGCTGAGACGGTGAAGCAGCTATGTAAAACCACTTAAATTGTTTTTTTTTATGTCTATTACTGCTGACTATAACCCCTTTTTTTACACACAGTTTAGCCTGATTGTGAATAAATGAATAGTAGGCCTATAGGGTAATTAACTTTGCGACATTTTTTATAGAATACGAGTATATTTTTACTAACTTGAGCCACTGATAGAATTGTGAAAATCAAATATGGTCGTTTATAAAATCAAAACGATGTGCGTTTGATTTTAACGACGGTTAGCAAAAGTTTTCCTGTCAGAAGTGGGATTCGAACCCACGCCCACAGAAGTGGACTGCGACCTGAACGCAGCGCCTTAGACCACTCGGCCATCCTGACACGGTGCGGGCGGAGCGGTTTGATCACTATTTGAGAGCTGACGTTATTTTCGTCATGCAGTACAGAACTCTAGCAATGGGAATTATTTGATGAGAAATAACTAAATTTCTAGAACATATAACAGTCATGAAAATAGGTACTATAGGGTTACATAAAATAAAAATAAAATTTGCAATGGTAATTAAATTATGTGAGTAAGCAAATTTTAAATAGGGTTTCATATGAATTCTCGTGAATTAAATGTACGCAAACAATAAATCTTAAGTGCAAATTTTAATGATTTTTTTACAAATGAATGGAACAAAATACTTTTAGTGAAGCTTAGCCGTAAAACAAACCATTTGTACCTTACACTAACTGTTGATTTACGTTTTTTAAAGTTTTACTATGACATAATTGACCTTTTTAAAACAAACGTTAAATTACTGCAAAATTCAGGTTATGTTTAAATTAAGACAGACAGAACGAAATCAACGTAATTGTCTGTGTCTTAAGAAAACAAATAAATGTTTAGGCCTCATTTTATGTTATGGCATTGCAATTAAAATTAAAAACACAAACTATAGGTAGTTGGTTTGCAAAATTGGTCAGATTGGGTTTTATATTATATTGGGGTCATACTCATTTTAGGTAGAACAATTTAAAAATGCTCTAGTTTTATTATTGACTATAATATTGTCATATTCTTATACGTTATATTTTAAAATGCTTCTCAGTCAGTGTAGTCGTACACAAAAGTTACGGGGACCTCCTTCATTTCCGTCTAGACTAAAGCATGACCGCAATGTAGTGTGGAAACGATTCTCACTATTTCGGGCTGCTACTAGGATCACGCAACCTTCAGCATTATTGGTTGATGAATAACAACAGAGTTCTACTGTTGTATATCCTACAAATCTTAAAACATTAGAAATCAAAGACAATTTATTAAAACAAATCTTAGCATCAAAGACCTTGCCTGTCTTTATAGTTGTTGCTCACCACAAAAAAAAACCAATAAAATAATTGAATTGGGTCTACAATCAATAAATAGAAAAACTTCTATAGTCATGCTATTTCTTAATGAGTTAACAAACAGGTACCACTGTATAGTTGAATTTAATTTTAATTTTTTTCACACTGTACAACTTTACATATATTTGCTATGAGGTACGGTACATAAACTTTTTTTGAAATTTTACTCTGGTACCGTACGGTAATATGTCTTCCTTTTTCCTCATGAAATGTTTGTGTATACTACTCTGTCTTCATAAAACTTATGCTGGTGAATAAGGCAACATATTTTAAATCGGACATTACATCAGGTAGTTCTTTTAGAGACAAACCCAGATTGTAAACAGGATTAAGGCAGTGTAGCCCTAGGGGTGCAGCGCTTGTAAGGGTTGGGGCCTCCGACGGGTCACCCTTCAGTGTTCCTGGAGTGACGGCTCGACAGTAGCTCAGGTGAGGGATCGCTTCATGATGTTGTAAAGGTAGTGAAAAGTGCAACTAGTTCGTTTAGATTTTAGTTTTACAATAATTTACTTTTCACTTTGACATGTTACGCGGTTGGAAGGCCTATGAGATAGTCTACTAGTTGACATTGAAGTACTAAATCATAATATTGGAAAGCTTTCACAACAATATATTAGAAGTTGTGACATCAGTACGAAAGTTTTAGTCACACAAAATTTTTATTTACTGACGATCCAGTTTCAGACGTTTTCTGAAATATCATGCTCTTGTACAGCATTTAGCGTGATCTTTATTACCGGAATTTTTGCGGCCAAATTGTCTGATTTACATGGACGTTCGTAGTCAGCAGACGGATGCTATCACAATTGTAGTCTCATTTCCATGTTAGGACTTATGTTAATAGCTAATAAAACTTACACATTTTATCACTAGCAACCTCTTGTCCGATTTCCAATTGAATTTTTTGCCCTTTTACCAACATCTGAATGAGTAAATTATGCCTTTTAGGTGTAAAGTTGATGGCAAAAAATTGATTGTACACAATTCTTTATTGTTAAACACACATAATAGTTTATCTCTGGGACACATTTAATAAGGTCCCTTGTGAC
Organism: Neoaliturus tenellus; assembly: GCA_030545055.2. Classification (NCBI taxonomy): domain Eukaryota; kingdom Metazoa; phylum Arthropoda; class Insecta; order Hemiptera; family Cicadellidae; genus Neoaliturus; species Neoaliturus tenellus. The sequence continues at coordinate 238,038,062 of CM061533.1, forward strand.
TGTAACTTGTTCAATTAACTGCCGGTTAATCCGCCTATATTTAAAACCCCAAGGTGGCCGGATTTGAGGGTGTCTACCGTATTTTAATTTAAGCCCTTCTAAAAACCAATTTGCTAATTTAAAAATTAATTATAATATAGACTTGTCACTCAGCAATGGCTAAGTCCCCAAAAAGTAGATTTTTTTTTGTGGTTACACTGCTATTTAATGTTTATTTTAAATTTATAAAAAAAATGGCCCCTCAAAATTTTTGCATCCCTAGCTATGGCCTTGCTATGCCACAAATTATTAAGAAGCAAATATTCTACAGGTGATATAATGAAGAAGCGTAGAGTAGCACCCACTACCTACTCTGCCAGCCGATCGATCAAAAGCAACCGGAGGAGAAAAAAGAAAAGGAGCCCTTGGACGATGATGATGATACTGGCTTCTCCCACTGGCTCAAGACTGGCCAAGGAGTCGAGTTCATGAAATACTTTGTCATCCTCAACTCTCTCGGCGTTTTCCTCACTCTCGGCTGGCCCTCCATCTCCAAGAGTTACAATATCATAAAATCACTCTTTTTTGAAGACGAGAACTACTAAGGTATTAGCTTTGACTATGTACACCAACCATTAGACCTCTCATCCAATGCATTTAGTTTGAGGCAAAAATTTGGAAGTTCGGTGTATGCGGATAAAGAGTCGCTGCCATTGATCTTGTTATTATTCAGCTGAATTTACAGTGCTGCAAAAACACTTTACCAAAACATAAACATAACTTTCAGTTATAAAATGTTTCATCCTTAGTTGAAAAGAGTGGTAATACTGATTTATCTATCTTATGTTACATGTACTTCCATGTACGCCGCACGAGATCGCACCACCGTCAATAGGCTTCACACACGCCTATGCTATGAGAAGTCTACTCACGTTAGTGTACAAAGTCAATGGTATTAGTAAATTAATATTAGATTATTAGGCAAATTTTGGTAGCTAGACCATTTTTTTCCATCATAACACAGATATTGACAGCCTTTTTTTAAAAACCTACAAGTGCAACACAATTAACACCAACATTCACTTCTGCGCACACTTTTTTTGTCCAAGGAAAAACTATGAAGAAATTTTATTTTATTTAAATTTTCTTGCACCAAAATTATAATAGTCAAAATCAATATTAGACTGATATGATCAAAATTTTGTGTCTGTAACAATGCATAAATTAAGGGTTGGAAAATTAATATTACTGTATCTCATCTAAATTACAACTGGCAAGATTTTGGATGGGATGTGTTACACTGCAATACGTAATCTGCAGTCTTACTTCTACTACTCACAAATTACTCACACTGGTAAAATTTTTTGTTATTTTTGTCTTTTTATTATTCATAATATTTTGTGAACATGATATAAATAAGTTTCATTGACAATTAAAAGTTGTTCATGGTTTTAATTTCAGGTATACTGCATGAACAATGGCTGTGGCAGGGGCAGTTACGAGTTTCTTCATACTAGTGGTTGTGTTGATGTACAGTGCCATGGTATGGAGAAGCCTCGACCAATATTTTAAGGAAGAGTTCAAGAAACATCTTGAACAAGACAAAGACTATCAGAGGCTCAAGAGAGACAAACTTGATATCATGAAGGAAATGAATTCCATGGAGAAAAGTGTTGGACAAATTAAGGTTGATGAGAGTATTCAAGCAGAAAAGAGAAGAGGGTGTATTAAAGAGGAAAAGCCAGCAGATAAATACAAATATCAAGATGAAAATGAAGATGAATATGTGGATGGTGGGGAAGTGTGTCCGTTTGTTCTTCCACTCAGTGCAAAAGAAAACGATGGGGGTTGAAGTGTACAACATATGAAGTGGAAAATAGTGGATTTTGTATGTACAGTATGGTGAAAATACTTTATTGAATATATATGATAACAACAGTTTGTTTTTCTGTAGAAGGTAATTTTTTCATGGCATTTTGATGCTGCTGATGCTTGTAAGAAAAATGTTAGTTTAGCCCTTAAGAATTATCGAAACCTAGTTCAATAAAGCTAGTTTGGTACTTGACATTATGGATACTTTTTATTTTTTATTAGTTAACACGGATTTGCTCAGGCTCAAAGCAAAGATGCGATTTATTTTACATGTTTTTATTGAGAACAGTCCAAACCTTCTCTTATTGCTATCTATTAATATCAACCTGTTTTTAGGGAATCCCTTTTGGTAGATTACTTTTTTCTCCGGACACCATCTCGTTCTAGTGGAGAAAGGAAGAAGGTGGGAAGTAGCGTTAAATTACAATGCAGGAAGCAGGTTTATTTTTTAAGAAGGAACATACTTTCAACCAAAAGGTGGCCTTCCTTACTTTGGGTGAAAAACTTTACAATTATAATAGTGTTAGTGAGCGATACTTTGAAATCGGCAGTATAATGTATTTTAATAGGGCAACTAATTCATTTATATAATTAATTATAATGTGTACTATATGTAAAGCCTTTAATCAGTTTGTTATTACAGTATTAAATGTTACACATTTAAGAAGAGATAACTTAATAATACGAATCTTTGTCATACAGGTACAATTGACATAAACTAAACTTACCCAACCTAGTCTAACCTTGAAAAACAATTAAAATATTTATAAATATTTTTGAGTTCTGCTGGTGTATGCAAATCTAAAGTTACTTAAATTTTACTGGGACTACAACCATGATAGGGAGTTCCCTTTCTCAACAAAAAGATGTTAATATAAAGTGAAGTTCAATTTTTTGCCTAATTAACTGTTATAGCACATGCCGATGCATGCCAAATTACTGTTGGTTAAAGTCAAGGCCAGCATTTCTGTCGCTCTAGGCAAATATTAAATTTGCAGCCACTGCTCCATCCTTTCCCTCCTCGAACCCCAAACAAAACCCTCGTTAAAACATCTACAAAAATTACTTTCGATGGCACATTGCAATGCTTTGCGTAAGATAATATCATTTATTGTATTTTTTTACGCTCAGGGTTACTTTGGTGGGTCAACAATAATATCCTTAGAATAAGCGTCGAGAAAGGGACTTGACAGACTAGAGTAGTTCACGGCGTTTGCCGCTGCAAGTAGCATGCGGCATCACGCGGGAACCTTCCCTCCGAATTGCTCAGTTCTTGTGGGGCAAATCCACTTCCAGATGCAGCCACAAAAGTGTGCAGCTTAACTCGTGTTACTGGTGAAATAGTATGAAAAGGATGAAAGGTCCAAATTCTGACTACTCTACTTTGCGACATATTTAAATTCTCTTACACTTTTGACATGATCAGATGTTATCAATGTCGCATCAGCTAATAGGTTGTAAACAAGTGTGGGGGAAGGGAAATTTTGTAGCAGCCGCTACATTCTAATATAAGGTATTTGGGGGACAGTCATGACAGCAGCTCTCGGTCACTTCACGTGTCCCTCGAAACCACCAAACATACTAGTTTGGTGGATTATACCGTTTTAGTGATTATACCGTTGGCTTGGACCGCTAGTGTTTGGTATCCAAGTTAACTCTGCAGCTAGCTCCAAGCCACCGGTGTAATCGTTACAGGTTCACAAATGTAGTCCAATGGAAATTTTATGGAAAATGAATTGTTTTCATTTATGATTATGCCATGTGGAATGTAGTATAAAATTGTGTTTCTAGATAGATTTGGCAACAATGCATTAACTATCATCGGACTACTTTACTACGTATATCTGGTGGTCTCATGTGGGGACCCTAATAGTTCTAATAGAAGTGTGTAGATAGTTCTTAGTGTAGTTCTAATAGAAGTGTCATGACAGGATAAATTATACTGTGGGGCGGCTCTGAAAAGCGCAAGCAACTCAGACTCATGGAGCGGAAAGGTTCAGAATTACCTAATTACTATCGTAACCAAAATAGTCACTAAAGCTTTTAAATATAAATATAGGTTCTTAGTTCCTTACAAAAAATACTAAAAAATGTGTGTTGCATGAAAATAAAAGTTTTCTATTGAGCAGTACAAAAAAAAAAAAAAAAAAAAAAAAAAAATCAATTAAAAATTATGTAAAAATTTTAAAAACAATAAATTTGTCTAGTTAGTAAAAAATTGTAATTAAAAAAAGTATGAATTACAGTGATGATCTTCGACACACTGGTATACTGATGATTTCAACTTAGTTTTCTGTCACTGTTTGTTTTTAGGGGACTCTCCAAAATAGGCTGTTTACATAATTTGAGGGTTAGACTTTGAGTTGAATTTAAAAACCAATGACTACCAATGACTAGAATAAAATGCATTCATTATCCAAGCCCTGACCTGACCAGAAAAATGTCAACTGAGACCTCTGAACCAGACTATTCAGATGGTTTGGAATGATGACCAAGTGGTTTTATTGCACTAAAAGAAACTACATTTTTTTGGAGCAACATAAAAACCTAGAGGATGAATAAGTAAAATTTAAGAAAACCAAGGCATGAAAGTAAGGTGGTAGGAGAAAAACAGAATATTAAACCAAATGGTAATAACAAATTTATCTTAATCAACAGGTAGTTTCAATATAAATTTCACAAGTATAAATTTATAAATTTGACGGTAGAATTTAATAAAAAAGAATAAGCTACAATCAAATCTATTTACATTGATACTTACTTTGATATTTGTTTTGATATTTGATATTGTTAAACAATATTTTGATGGAAACCACAAGATATGGTACCTAAACAATTAAAACATTGTAGGCATGATACTAAAACTATTTTTATACATAACTTTAAATATAAAAAAAAGGAACAATACTTAACTATAAGTTTTAAAGGCAAACAATGTGATGTAATGAACTGATTAATTAAACAAGTGCATCTTGCCAATATCAAATTACATTAAAAAAGCCTAACACCTTACAATTTGAATAAATTACATACCAAGTCACTTTAGCAATATTTCATCAATTCATACTTAAAATAATTAGGATCTCGGCAAATGAATCTTCACCCTCAGCCTCAATGCAGGCCCATTACATATACAATACTCAGTCAAGTTTACAATGCGCTACAGTGATTAGGTTTCAGTCATTATGAAAAATATTTTCAAGCCATTCACAAAGAATATAACATAAATACTAATTACTTGGCAAATCAATCATGACCACGGAGCAGGGGAAGGATGTTTTTATCAATGACCTGACCTTGGCCTATTTATAACCATTCATACGGTCTGAATTTTTTTCATTGCTATAAGTTGAATTGTTTTGAATCAGGGAAAGTATTTCAAACCTAACCGCAGCAAAAAGCGCACTGTTAACAAGTGATATCCATATAATAAACAAGTACCAAATTGTTATTATATAACTTTGTGAAACTTCTAAAACAATTTAGTTGGTTTTAAAGGATTAGTTTGTGTTGCAATTGTTTTATTACCAAATAAGTAGTCTTTGTTTAAAAAGAGATTTGATCAAGCTTTGCTCTTCAGCAGACAAAGTATAGGGATGACAATTGTGTGATGTTGAATCCTGCAGTGATAACAGTTGTACAGTACACTCTCGTTCATCGGAACTAATGTGGCGGACGGCCGGTTCGGATGTCAAAAAATTCCGATGAAGCGGAGTTCGTCGTGAGTCATCATTTCCGCCCATATCCACTCTTGTTTTTAAGATAACACAAGATATTTTATGAAAATAAGGCACTCAAACTTTGAACATGGCAACAATGAACCCATAGGAATAAAAACAACGCAGGAAATAAAGATCGAAAATCTTTATTCTCATATTCCATAATCATATTCCAGCAGACAACTGACTTCCACACAGGTGCAGTCACAACGCGAGACAGACTGAATGACAGTTTGGGAAGCGGTCGACGCGGATGTTCACTTCCTGCCCGCTTCCTCCTTCTATTTTTGTGCGAATACTCCACGGCCTCGTAAATCACATCGATGGGTACAGATTATGGATAACGCCTGATGACTTTTGATGCAAAATGTGATACTTCACTGTTGTGCGGATAGAACGAATAGAAATTGAAGGCGCTAAAACGGAAAAATTATTTATTTCGTAAGAAAAAAAATTAATAATATCCAGATTTTCAGTTCCGATGAAGCGGAGTTCCGATATCGCCGAGTCCGATGAACGAGAGTGTACTGTATTCATTCATCAAAGAATTAATCTTTAAGGAATGAAATGATGTGGTCCTTTTAGAAAGCCACATTATGGCACTTTTTTCAAACATGAAAAAAATTTTATTAGAGTTTAAATAAACAAGTATAAAATGAAAATGTGATTTTCTTAACTATAAAAACTATTTTGCTTACAAACATATTCTTTATAGTGATAAATGCACTAAAAATTCTAAGACCTCAAAGATAATACTATCAAACAAAAATAAATATTCACAGACCATGAGAACATGTAAATTTATAAATAGGCTAAATAATAAAACCCGAATGTTGTTTACACTACAGCGTACTGTTGAAGTTAACCTATATCAAAAGATGGATTGACCAAAGAACTGTTTCATTTTTAAAGTGTCATTCAATACTCAGTCCTAGGTTTAATATCAGTTCATGGGTTTGAAAAAGTGTAAAATGAAAAATGTGCGAAACACTATAACATTATTTAGTACAAAAATTGAGCACCATTTTTGTAAGAATCTATATTTTGGCAGTGACCAAAAATGTATGTGCAATCTCAAAATTAAGCACAACATTACATTTGATAAATTCTTAACTTTCATTATATAACAAAGTCCATAACAAATATTCAATCAAAATTGAAAAAAAATCAGGATCTTTCCTTACTTTGGGCAGTCTGTTGCTGCTGCTCTTAAGTATTACATAAGAGCTAACACAAGTAGGCCTACTATGAACTGAAACATCCATTTTGTATTACAAGATAATTATTTAATTGCTAATCTATGAATATTACACCAAAATAGGTGATGTACCAAGAGCCATGTAATTTAATTTGTAATTTTAATCTGCATGTTTTCCTCTACTGTGGCATTATTTCATTAGATTCATCACTTAGAATCGTGATAGTTCCAAGGCATATTTTTTACTAAATTAAGTCAAAGGGCAGTGTTTAATTGTAAAAAAATTAAAGCTTTTAACTTAGAGAAACCAGCTTGTTTCTTTTTTAACCATTAATTTGTAGCCCAATGAAAAAAGGCAACTTGGCATCCACAAACTGTTCCTATCTGCAAACTGGAACCCTACAGCTGCAAACTGGAACCCTACAGATTGCTAAGAGGGCAGTTTCAGGTAAAACATCTATAAATTTAAAATCACCACTCTTATTAACTCAATTAATTTATTGTTTAACAGACTTGCTCCAAAATATAATACTGATAAAAATTAATTGTTTGGAAAAACATTTTAATTTTTTATACTGAAAACTTCAAAGTTTTGCTGTTTTTTTTTTTTTTTGTTTTTTTTTTCTAGTCCAAATTATTGCTCAAATCAGGTTGAAACCCAAAATCTTGAAGTATAAATTTCTGACGATTACTTGATACCAGCCAAATAGTTTCTAGGAGTTAAGGATGAGAGTAAATGTATTTCCACCAATGTCAATATTTTACTTTTCAGGAACAGTGACTATTATAAATAAATACAGTCTAATTATAACGTAGATGTAATGAGGTATATGTATAAATGTAAATGTGGTATTTATAAGGTGTAAATGTAATAAGGTAAATGTAATGTAAGTAAATATATAACAAAAATAAAATACAAATGAATACTAATATATCAAAAACCATTTGAAAAAGTATGGTACGTTAAAGTTTAAATTCAAAGTATTTATCAAAGTAGAGAAGACTCCCTCTTAACTGGCCTCCTTTTAACCGGTCTCCGCTTTAACTGGCCTATCCGGGCAAACCGGATATTTTTTATCTCAACATCACTTTAAGAGGCTGTGTTTCACCGGAAACAAATTTTTTTCTTCTACTGTCATTCAATTCAACGTTATATCATACTGTATTGACCTTCTCAAACCAATTAAAATTAACTGTCCTGGACAAAAGTGTATGTCACCGGAAGTGAAAGCGTTTGGACCTGCTATCCAGTAGATAAAATAAGGAAACATCATTATTAGGCCTAGTTTAATTTGGTCGTGGATTTCATAGGTGTTGGGTCTTAGCTAGAAATGATATAGAGTAACTAAAGAGTTGTTTTTTCAAGTCATAATTGCATTTAGGCTATATAAATTTTAGGTTGGCGTTTATAAATTACATTGGTTAAACCAGCCAAATTACATTGGCCGAGGCCTGGTCCCGAGGTGGGTCCAGAGGTGGCCGGTTAAGAGGGAGTCTAACTTACTGTAGTGTTTACAATATTCAAAACATATGTGATACTCTTTTTTTATCAACAAAAGGAACTATTTGGTTTATAAAATTGCCTAAGTTACCTATTATTACATGATTGCATCATTATATAACCAAAGAAAATATTTGTCATGTAAAAAATATTATGTATAAAGCTGAAAACTATCATTTAGAGTCATAATGATCGTTCATTAAAATGGCCACAACATATAATCTGACTAACTCTCAAAGCCATTTAAGAGACTAGTCTCAATCTTAGTATACGAGTATTAAGTAGCTATCTTAAGAGTAAGCACACGCGACACGCATTACCTATTTGTTCAAACGACGTCTCGTTCGCCTGGGACTTGGAACCTTAACTTTGTCCTGTTTTCTTTTTGATCTTCTATTTTTAGAAACAAACACTTCTTCACTTTCTTCTTGTTGATCTTCTGTGTTAGGTACAAAATCAGGATCACATTGCTGACTCATGCCTCTATCAGCACTCTCTGTTGCCAACTCAGCAGTCTCAGGGAAATCATCATCTAAAAATATATATGTGGTGTGTTCAAGTAAAAAAAAAAAAAAAAAAAAAAAAAAAAAAAAAAAAAAAAATTACAGGACATCAAAGATTTGTAAACAATTTAAAATTGGTTTTACACAATTTTTGTCTTTATGTTGGACAGTAATTACAAAATGACTTTATTCATGTTGATTCTCACTACATATAGCCAAGTAATGCTGCATGTGGCGTGTCAGTGGACAATATTAGAACTAATCCCTCTGGTGAATTACTCTCTAAATAGAGTTGAAATAAATGTTTGTAAATTAATAGTTCGTGCTTATTGACTGGATTTAGTTTTTCTCTACCTTTTCCATAAATGATATTTTGGTAGTTTTTCAATAACGCGACCTCCGTGTTTCAAGAATTGTAGTTTAAAGAACCTATGTTTTGCAAACAATTAAAATTTACTTAATGGTCTTCTTCCAACTCATGACCGGCATTGTTTTATTGCTGCATTTAGTCCTTTGGCTTGCAGAGGTGTTACGTAACATATATACGAGGGTCGTCCATAAAGTAACCGCCGTTTGCGCGTGGCACGATAAGTAGTGGGGGTAGCGCCACCATTCTTACATCGGCGTGCGCAGCCGTTCAGTACGCTTCTAGCTGTGCAAGAGAGAGCATCGTACGATCGCGCATTCTTTTGTTATAACGTAAAAACATGAGCGCTGCAATAGAAAGTCCCGCCAAGTATGTAGTGCATGGTGTAGTAAGATTTCTGTGGTCAAAAAGTTAAACAGCCACTGAAATTCATCGTTAATCGAGTGCGGTGTATGGCTTAAACATTATAAGCGAAGGTGTTGTCCGTCAATGGATTTGTTTGTTTTCGACATCGTGGTTTTCTGGCGTAGTGTTTGTTCACGACAACACCTGCCCTTACACAGTCATGGACGAACACAACGCCAGATGTCAGAAAACCATGATGCTCGTTTTTGGGTACAAAAAAAAATGAACCCATTGATGGACAACCTTCTTTGCTCAAAATGTTTAAGCCATACACTGCACTCAATTCACAATGAATCTCAGCTGCTCTTTAACTTTTTGACCACAGAAATCTTACTACACCATGCACTACGTACTTGGCGGGACTTTCTATTGCAGCGCTCATGTTTTTATGTTTTTATAACAAAAGAACGCGCGATCGTACGATGCTCTCTCTTGCACAGCTAGAAGCGTACTGAACGACTGTGCACGCCGATGTAAGAATGGTGGCGCTACCCCCACTACTTATCGTGCCACGCGCAAACGGCGGTTACTTTGTGGACGACCCTCGTAAATAAGCAATCACTCACTTGTGCGCACAGTATCTATTCTGCAAGGGACAATGCAAGGCCCACTACACTACAGGCCGGAGTGCTTTGAGCTTGATGTCACAGTAATAGATGGGCAACTGATTTGTATTGCCAAGAACAGGTAAGTTAATTTTACTTAATTTTCAGGGATTTGATTGGAGTGTGGGTGAAAATTTTGGTATTTTTTGGGATTTCATGGTAGTTATTAGGGTAATTGAGGGGTACATTGAGATTGTGTCATATTCAGATCAGCTAGTCTATGTATTAGTTTACCGTGTGCGGTGGGGGGGCATTCCAGCCTATTGTGTAGTTGGTCTTAAACAGTAGCGCAATTGATATACAAGGACAGGACAATTTGATATACAGACCAACAATTGGCAGGTCGCCGGGCAAAGAGATAAACAATGCGCAGGTAAATGGCGCTGCGTATGGAACAATGACCTACTTCACCGACTTGGATAAAGATTGCTATGTTGGTTAGAATACGTCTGGTTTACTTAAATAACATAATCGAATGTAACAAAAACTTCCCAATGAGCAAAAAAAATGGGTTTAAAACTGTTTTAAAATAAGTTTCAAACTCGTATTAAAACTGTTATCAATATAAGTAAAGTTAACAACGTTTTCGTATTAATACGAGTTAAAAATTGTTCAAAACTCTATTAAAACAATTTTAAAATTGTTTAAACTTGTATTAAAACCATTTAAAAACTGTTATCAAAACATTTTAAAACTGTTATCAAAACTATTTAAAGCTGCTATCAAAACAATTGAAAAACTGTTATCAAAACATTTTAAAACTGTTATCAAAACAATTTAAAGCAGCAAAAAGTATATGCCGCTGGCAGGATTGGAACTCATGACCTCTTGTTTCCAAGCCGCGATCCTACCAACTATGCCACGCTGCTCTCCGCTTCACTCGACAATTGTTACACTACTTGGCCAGTTGATACCCAAGTTTTTTGCGTTGATCAAATTAAACGCATTTCCCGTGGCATATATTTTCATGTCTTCCCAAATAGGTCTTAAACTAGAGTTCCCTTACATGTTAGTTTCATGTGTAAAGGTTTAACAAATTGCAGTTATCTCAATTGATGTAAAACTTTTGACTGTGTGATCAACATACATAATTTTTACATCAAAATGATGTCAAGTTTTTAACGAGTTCAATTGTTTTAAACAAATAACAATGTTCTCTTGTTGTAAAAGACTTAGAGAAATTTTTTTCTTCATTTATTACATTACCTTTTAAATTTAAGAATGCAAAATTTTTACATCATTTTGACGTCAATACTTGATCTAATATTTTACTTTGACGACTTTGATCACTTTTTGACGTCAAATTGACAACGTGTGCTATATGTGGGTACGTACTCAATCCCATGGTTTTTATGGGAAAATAGAAAAAATACCAAATTTCTGTTGGAAATTCGCCGAATACGCAGGTCTGCTGCAAATTATTTGCTGATTGATAACAGTTTTAAAATTATTGTTCGATAATTTTATATGGGTTCCAAAACTGTTAGTAAAACAATTTAAAAACTGATATAAAAATTTTCTAACAAAATTTTAAAACTTTTTTAAAAACTTTTATTAATAAGCAAATAAAAATAATATTAAAATCGTTTCAATTCAATTTCAATATTCTTGCAAACTGTTATTATAATAACTTTTTAAACTTTTCTATTAAAATGGTATGTAAACAGTTTTAAAATTGTTTAATCTTGTATTAAAACTTATATTAAAACAAGTTTTTTATAACTGATATCAAAATTATTTTAAAACAATTTTAAAAGTGTTTAAACTGTTGATAAAACTTGTATTGATATAAGTTTATAAACTTGTATTAAAACAATTTCAAAAGTGTTTAAACTGTTATTAAAACTTGTATTGATATGAGTTTATAAACTTGTATTAAAACAATTTTAAAACATTTTAAAAAGTGTTTAAATTGTTATTAAAACTTGTATTGATATGAGTTTATAAACTTGTATTAAAACAATTTTAAAAGTGTTTAAACTGTTATTAAAACTTGTATTGATATGAGTTTATAAACTTGTATTAAAACAATTTCGAAAGTGTTTAAACTGTCATTAAAACTTGTATTGATATGAGTTCATAAAACTTGTTTTAAAACAATTTTAAAATGATTTAAAACTTGTATTAAAGTTGTTTTAATACCAAACTTATATCAAAATATTTTGAAATTGTATTAAAACAATTTTAAAACAGTTTCCAACAATTTTTATGCTCATTGGGTTAACATAACCACCGCAGTGCTGTGTTACATCATTTAGTCCCGCGGTTTCAAGGAGTGAGGTAACATTTAAGGAAAAGTACCAATATTTTTAACATTTTTCACAGGTAACAGTCTAAACTACTTTAGTTTACTATACAAGGTAGAAATATCTTTTTAAATGGTTGAATGGTTCACATTTTTATTTGGATGGGTTTTTTTCTTTTCCTGGCATTCTAAGACCCAAAATGTAATTTTTCCTTGAGCATTGACATGGCATAAGCCCTTTTTGTGTGCCTAAATTAGCTGACTTGCATTTCCCTGGCTGGTAAGATGACTCATGTTAAGACTAAATTAATTACTTCTGATAACTGATAAATGCCATCTGGGTCATTTTTCAAGCAGTTAAATAAGTTTTCAAGGCCCAGGATCAAAGTTACAATGGTAATGGTTTGCATTTTAATTAATTTCAAAGAATCTATACTTATTTAATACGCTAAGGGTTTTTTGTCTTGAGAACTCCTCCTACAATTTTCAACCGATTTTCAAGTTTTTGGTGTCGTTGGAAAGGGCTTGGTCTGTAGTTGTTTCCGCCAAAAACTGATGAGAATCGGACTGAAAATAAAGGCGCTATTCACCATTGAAATCTCAAAATTTCCCATTTAAATAACATTAAGATTAAAAAAGCATTTTAAACATCTGTTAATAATCAGCTGTAAATACGTGTAGTTTTGGTGATTAAAGATATTCACAATATTGGATTGGTCGGATGTCATTGATTTAGAGCTGAAAGTTACTTTTGTATTGTATTAAAATAAATTGCTTGATTTCGAGCAACACGTATAGGGGAAGGTCGGCTAGTATCGGACAGCGGGTAGTATCGGACAAACGCTGTTTCCAGCTTTTGCCGCTAGAGACAGCACTGACTAGGACATCAGCAGAAGCACCAAGGAGAAAGACTATGTGAGCGCCATTATGCGTTTCGTGCCTCAATAATCGTCTGCGCTGTGACATTTCTTTTTGTTTTTGTGGCAATTTCGGTGCACATACGTATGTTTGAGACATCTGTGTGCTAAACTGAGTAAATATTTTTATGATTCAACACCACTTTTTGATAGTAAAGAGGCTTTACTTTGTTTTGTAGGTGAATGGTAATTTTAGTTTGGTTATTATGGAAGTGGTAGTCAAAATGGCGGACCATGTCAGTCGGGTAGTATCGGACAAGCTCGCGTCGGGTAGTATTGGACAGAATGGGTAGGTTGTAAATTGTTGAAATAATTGTAAAAAACTTAACGTAATCAATTATATAACTTCCATTATTTATTTTTAGTTTTTCAAACATCAAGAGAGAAAATGAACAAAATAAAAAGCACAAAGGTAGACTTAAAAATTTAAATACTGGACCAAGGCCTTCAAAGGAGGAAAATAAGAAAGTTTTGAAAAAGGCAAAAGACATAAATGTAAAAAAATCACAAAAAGGCAATTACAGTTTGAAGAAAGAAGTAGGTCTTAAACACATTGCATTATTTGTGATGAGACATTTCAATAAAACTGGATACAATGTTCACATTGAAAGGGTTGGAATCCCGAAAACTGTGCTCAGCTTGAGGACAGCCATCTGTGGACAGCCATACTATTATAAGTGTATGTATGATATTTGTGTTGGGCACGAAGCAAAGAAGAAAAGACTTTAAATGGAAACACCAACAATGTTTTTAGCCAAAGTGATCTTAATTTTGAGACTTTGAAACTCAATTTCCTTTCTTTAGACTTAAGGTTATCAGCTAAAAAACTGATAGTGTAAACCAATTTTTTTATAGCCTACTTAGTTAAGTTTTTTATAGTGTTGAAACAATTAGTAACGATAAAAGTGTGTTTTCAGGCTGCAAGTAGTTTTATTTTAGCTACAAGCAGTTGTAATTAACCCTGTCCGATACTACCCTCCAAAAATCAAATGGGCCAAAAAGTAAAGGTTAGAAAAAGTGTGGAAAAGTGATACATTCATTCATACAATAATTATTAAATTAAATGTGTGTATAAATAACATTTCAAACTTTGATATTTTGCATAGTAAATTATCATTTCTTTTATCACTAATTAGAAAATCGAAATAAAGCTTAAGTGTCCGATACTACCCGACCTTCCCCTACTAGTACATCTTAAAACTCTTTAGATTCTTCTTTCTTTGTTTTCAAACTAAATTTCTGCTTACGATTAATTGAACTACTGCATGTAGGGCCTATAGACAGTTTCAAAACTTCTTGTGAACTCTAATTATGCACTGGTGACATGTGAGATTTTGTGGCTTCAACTGGTGATGTTGGTCTGGGACACGAACTTTTACATATTTATTTTTTATGTGTACTAAATATCTAAACTTGTTTTGGAAAAAATTTGTGTAAAAATGTTAGAGTACCGTACTACAAAAATAAATATAGAGTATTTATAGTGCAATCGCATTTAGAAGTGGAACAAAAAAAGTGTATTGCAGTAGACCTACATGATTTTCCAAAACTTGAAATAATGAAAAATACAACAATTTTTAACTAAGTAAAAAACTGAATATTTGTGCAATTTTTTTAATTGCAAAGGTCCCAACTTTAAATTAAATTGTCAAAATTAAAAATGTATTCAATTGTTTTTTAAAAACAAGTTTTGAAAAATACTGAAAAACATTATTTTTGTGAATATTATAAGTGTACAGTACTATTAGTCCCTATTTTGGAGACAGCAGTCTGTGAGACCGTAAATTGTTAATTCTTTGTAAAAATAGCAAAAAAAAAATGTCAAACAATAAAACTGGTTTTTAAAACTTATTCTTCGATAAATCCATGTAATTCGGTGTAATATATTTTTAAATTTTATTAGGGCTACTTGAAATATGTTATATCAATCATATGAACTGGTGACGGCAGTCCAGCGAACCGATATTTAGCCTGGCGAGAACACGAGTGGTTTCATCGGTGCACCAGACCGCCACGTTTCTAGTGACTTTGGTGTGCGGGACCGCTTATGGCTGCTGTATACTACCACCTAACCTCAAAATTACGCCCCGCAGCTGAGGACACACTGAGTTAAATTTATTGTACCTATCGGTCAATTGGTAAACTAAGACTGAGATTTGGATTGCTCTCAGAAACTGTGCGTCACCACTGCAAGGTTAACTAACTAGTAATAAGGATATTTCCCAAATCGCTAAAACTAAGTGTATATTTTCCCAAAATCTAAAATTATTAAGGATTTCAAATTCCTATATAAAACAAAAAAAAGAAAAGAATATTGTGACTAATTTATTTTTCAAAACTTACCAAGGTTTTGGTCAATAAGGATGCTGATGCTGGCTTCGCTATCACTGTCTGAATGAGCCGTAATAATGCAGCTTGGTGAAGGAGGTCTTGACGGAGAAGAATGAAAAAGTGCTTCAGCATCGCAAAGCTCATCCCCCACCTCACTGCGACTAAGACTTCCCCGAATGTCTTTAGCAGGTGTTTCACTGCCCCCAATGTCATTACAAGAAGGTCTTGTTGGTGATATGTGAAACAGGTCTTCATCATCGCACAGGTCTTCCCCTCTCTCAATGCAACTGTCACTTCCTTGAATGTCTTTGGTAGGTGTTTCAGTCTTCTTGACTGGAGTTTTTGACTTTTGTCTGTGATGAGGTAGGAAAATGTCCTCAGAAGACTGGTCTTCTGATACTTTCTCCTCTTCTTCATTAGAGTTAGAAAACATACCATTGACACCAGGCTTGTCACCTGCCCAAGAGTCTAGAATAGGTGATGAGGAGCCTGAATCACATAAATTAACTACAGATACCTTACAAATACTTGACTCTTCAATATTATTTCCTTTCTTCGGGTTTATTTCGTCTTCTTCATCACTTGAGAGGCGATTGATTGGTCTCAAGGGCTTAATATTTCGACCCTCCCTTTCTCGCATAGCTTCAATCAGCTTCTTAAAGCTTTCCTTGTTTTCTTCAACTACAATTAACACAAAACAAATATAATAATTTGTATATAAACATTACCGTACAAGAAATTAAATAATTTATATTTACTGCAGCAATTTGTTGCAATGAAATCATTAAAATGTTGTCATTGTATGGGGGCAAATTCAAATTTATGACAAATCTTCCTTAATGGCTGGAGTTACGAATTAAAATTTACATAGTGGAACCTTGATATATATCGAACCTAAATATAAGTTATCAAAGTCCTAGATGTATCGAAGTTTTCCCATTTTCCTTGAACATACCTTTTAATCTAATGTTATTACTACCTCAGTATATGGAAGGGTTAGCCAGGATAACCTCAGTATTTTTAACTTTTATAGTGTCGATGCACAATCTAGAAACTCTACTACATTACTGATATCATACTTACTATATTTTTTATTCTCCTCTTCAACTACTTTGGGATCCGTTTTTTTATGTATCAGCCGCTGAAAATTTCAGAAGATAAATTAAGAACAAATCTATTCCATTGAAAAAGTATTAGTTAAAAGTGTTCTGTACATTAAAATAAATAACATACTTATGCACCAGGAAAAGTTAAATTTCATATGAAGATAGTCAGTTAATTTAAATTACACTAGACCCCATTCCAAAAATTCGCCCATTCCAAAGGCATGGACAGAGTACTTCATTAGGTAGTTCCACACAACATTTGGAATTTCAAAAGGAAGCGCACTGTTTAAAAAAAACTGTAATATATATATATATATATATATATATATATATATATATATATATATATATATATTTTTTTTTTTTTTTTTGCAACTGATGTTAAAATGGTTCTTACTCTTTGTAGGCTTGCAGCTGCCCCATTATAAAATGTTAATTTTGCCTTACAGTTTTTGTAGTTAAAGATGAACCCCCTGAAATGCCTGAAATGAATGTTCACAAACAACTTTATCTCTTGGAAACTCGATTTCCAAACTTGGTTGTCGGTTAGTAGGTGGCTCTACCTTGTGGGGGTATTTAACAAACCTAATTCTTCACCTAATTACTGTATTACAATTACAAACATAAAAAGTATGCAAAACCAATAATAAAATACTAAATGTCTAATAGCTCCGAACCGAAGTGGCTACAGGAAAGGGAGACTCCTGTAGTAGACTCCTACAGTAGCAGACCTGTAGGACTCCAGTAGGAGTCCTGTAGTAGACTCCTCCTGTAGTAGTCTCCTGTGGGAGACTCTCCCGAGACGTGACGGGCGTAAACTAACAATAAACATAGTAACGTCTGCTACTTAAGTCAGTCAGCTGATCTCTGATATTCCTTTCGTTACACAGGTTACTGGGTCCTAAATGGCAGCTAGGGGTAAACAACAGAGAGGGATTTGTTGTGTTGGAATAAACTCTTTGCGAATATAAAAAAATCGTAAAACCTCCCAGTGGGACCACTACCTATCAATGGAGTCTTGAATTATGAACCCAGAGTTAGAAGCTACCATTACCTAGCGGCCAGCGTCCAATGGCAGCATAATTAACACAAGACCTGTTCTTCTTCTTATAACACTCTGTATTCATTGTCACTATCCTGTGATACAATATTTATAAACTTGTACAATAGTGAAATGTTCCCGACAACTAAAATTTTACTAAATACTACAAAAAATACAAAAACCTTATCTTATTATGTAGTGCCAGGGAACTGGTGAATAGATGATTTCAAACATATTTTGAAAAAAAATTCAAACTTTTTTACCTAACCCACTGACACTGGCTTACGAGCATTACCAAATAGGTAGTTTTGATCTATAATGGAACCATTATTCAACCATTAATACATTGTGTATTTGGACAGTTGTAATTCATCCGCCTTGCTTTAGGCCTAAATGAAACTTCTCGAGTTTGACAACTATGCAGCAGGAACAGTTTCGGCAATAATATGTGTAGCATGTTGTACTCCATCAAATGAAATTGTAGGAAGTAGAAAAGATATTTGGCAATCTGTAAGGGGTGTGTTAGCTATAAAGTGGAAGATATGAAGGATGTTCATTTTATGACAACGGTTTACAAAGTATCAATATGGAAATCTCAAAAATAGTAAAGCGGGATGATTCTGGACTGGAAGTGAAGAAACCAAAGTGTGTTTTGCTTCAACGAGGATCAAGTACTTTCCTCAATTGCCATCATGCAAAGGACAGTAAAGGCATACAAGAAAATATTCTTTTATCTTATTGGTATGGCAAATCTCCAATGCATTCCATATCCATAAAAATCGTACAAATAGTAACATGCACTGAGTTTCGTTTCAATTTGAATTTGGTGGGACAATTTCTTCAGACGGTGACACTACCATTTCTCTTCTTGCGAGGCCCTATGCTCCTGACATTGCTTTGAGACTAAAAACTAAGAAATCGGGGAATTTCCTCATTCCAATTAGACCTACACCATGCAAGACTAATCCGACAAGACCGTGTAAGGTGTGTAAATCACAAGAACAGGTCCCAAACACGATGTACGTGTGAAGTTCCTCTTCACCATGAGGGTTGTTCCAAGAGCTGCCACAATAAAGTGTACAACTTTACTAAAAAAAAAGTGATATTCCAAATTTTGTGTAAATATTGCATTTATTATTAATTAAAATGCTTCAAAAAGTTTCAAAATCTCAATTTTTTTAAATTATAAAGTTGTCTCTAAAATTACGTATAATGTCCAAAAACTATCATAAAAAGTACGGGTTTGTATTTAAAACTAATGACTTTCAGTCTGGACAGGCCACTTCTTTAACACCCTGTACATTGAAATGAGCATCAATCCATGAAACATAATGAGTTTACCTGCAATGGTACCATTGTTCTTGTGAAAAATTAATTTTGTTTATTTTAATAGGGTTGTATGTATGAATTTTCTGAGAAACCCGGTATAGATATATGGATATTATATACTTATATAAATGTCAGTTAACTCAATTACTTTTGATTTCAAAACCTTTGATTTCAATGAAATTTGGATTGAAGTATAGGGTGGCATTCTTCAGGTTAAGTTCGAAAACCAACATATGAACAAGGCTTTGTAGGGTTTCAAAAGGGAAAAATGGGGTTTAGCGTTTTGTTGCCAATAATATTTTTAATACCACTTATTTAACTGAAAATCTTCAAAAGAATCTAAGGAAACAAACAGATTTAGTATTTTGGATTTTTAACATAACTGTTTCTGAAGAAAATTTTATAAGTTTCCCAAGTCATTCTTAAGGCAAATAAAAAAACCCTTATCTCACTTATTTATTGATTTCACTTACATGGCTAGAAGTTTAACTAATCAATTTTACCAGAAAGGCTACAAGTAAATACCTGGGGAATCTGGACCATTGGAATCTGTTTCTCTTCCCTCTCTACGGCTTTAATGATCTCGGACAAACTTTTAGGATTTTGTTTGTCACATTCACTATTATACAGTGTAATGTACCTGGAACAGTCAAAGACCTATATGAATGCTTCATTGTAATAACCCCTTAGGTATAAACTGAAAACTTTCGGAAAAGCAATGAAAACTGTTTATTTTCCTAATGAAATGATATATATATATATATATATATATATATATATATATATATATATATATATATATATATATATATAAAGAGGAAATCGTTAATACTAATACTGCTTGCATATGGAAGCAAATGGTAAATTTTACATCACTTATGGCGTTTCACAATTCAACATTCACATAGATTCACATAACCAAAAAATTTGATTTATTAATATTATTTGGGTAAGTTCAGGTCTATAACATCTTTTCAATGCTTAAGAGAGTAAAAAAGAAATGTATCAGTGATTTAATTATTCAGATATTGCTTCTCGCACAGATACACATTTTTCTGATTTAACTCTCGTCCATTACAATATTTAGTTAACTCAACTGAGTAAAAAACAACTACAACAATCAGACCATTTAACTAATAAGAGCATGAAAAGTTTGTTTTTATGTAACATGGAGATGAGACAGATTTTAGATCTGTACAATTTATAAGTATAATAAACAGTAATAGCATAATATATTAGATTTGGTGTCAATCAAACCACTTAAGTTTAAATTTGGCTAAAACTAAAAATATTGAAATAAGCTTTTCAAAGAAATTTTTTCTATATAATAATATGGCATCCTTAAAGTTTTTAGGTATATTAATTGATCCACAATTAAATTGGCAAGATCACATATATCATATTTTAAGAAAAATTTCAAAAGGTATGTACATCATTCGCCGCCTTCGAGGGAACGTAAAAGAAGAAGTACTGCTAATGGCATACTTGTTTTCACTCCCACCTCACATATGGAACTTCTGCTTGGGGAAATGCGCCAATGGCAAAACAAGTCTTCATCAAACAAAAACAGGCCATAAGAATCCTAAGTGGAGTGAATAAAAGAAGCCATTGTAAACCTTTATTTCAAAAACTTAAAATTTTAACATTGCCGGCTATATATATATTGCAAACGATTTTGAATGTGAAAAAAGAAATTCAATATTTGTCAAGAAATTCAGACTATCATTCTCATTGTACAAGAAATAATTCCAAATTGAAAACTGAACTATGTAAATTTTCTAAAAGTCAAAAGAATATAAATCAAATGGAAATTAAAATATTTAATAATTTACCAAAAAGTTTAAGTGAATTACCTGAAAAAAAATGAAGAAGAAAATAGAAGATATTTTAATTGAAAAATCTCCTTATAAAGTAGAAGAATGTTTAGTACAAAAATTTTGGACACTATAAGCTTTCTAAATTAATGTATCTTTGACTCATTGCTATGTGTACCTATGTGTATCACCAATTGCAATAAATATTATTATTATTATTGCCGTAGCCATAGGACCAACATTACAAATACATCTATGTATCAAAAGTTTAGGGGTTGATTTTAGATTTTATCTGAATGATTCAATTGAGGGAGTGCAAGTCATCTAACAGCCCATTTAATACTCTGGGCAACAGCTATCTTGAGTTAACCAAGTAAGAAATCTGTTTCACAATGAAACATATCTTTTTTGAACACATAAATGAAAGACATTGACAATATCTAGGGAGCTTTCATTAACCTAGGCTTACCTCTGTATTCTAGTGATGAGTGTCCTTTTATCACCTTGTGTATTCAACCCATAATCTTTCAATTTCTTTCGCAGATCTTTTTCTGCCATCAGTTGCCACACCATTTTGGGCAATGGTTTTCTCTTCAGGTTCTTTTTGACTGGACTAAAAAAGGGCATGACAAAACTTAAGACAAAATAATAGTGTGCCTTGCTGGGAATATGTTAATTTTATAAGCGAATATGTTTCAAATATGCCGAGCCAAAGTAGGTGTAATGTAAATGGTCGATGAGTGCAATGGACTTACTTAATTTATAAGTGAAGATTAACTTATGTAGACTATTGAAAATTCATTAGCGTTTACACTTCCCCTTCCTTCAAGGTAATAAACCCACATAATCAACATATTTAGTATTTTGTAAAAATTTGAGGAACTACAATTTGATCTACCATATGAGATTTGCTAATTATGCAGGTTCTGCTAAGACAGGGGTATATTTTTTTACGAAATAGCACCCAGTCAGGACATTTTGTATTAAACCGTACCAACTGTGAATCTTAACTTATTGCTTATCTTACTTCTTTCACCCCCTCCCCCCCCCCTGGATGTAATGTAACCAACTTTTCAGGGGGGGAACAAAGCCTGTCGGTTTAGTAAGCCAGTCCCTTACATCTGTAAAAATAACTCCCACGTCTTTGTAAAAAGAGTTTAATATAACCCAGGCATAAGAATTATTTTTTTAAGACTTTGCTTAGAGACTTAAAGAGACCCAAAAGGACATTTTTTAAATATTTTAAGCCTTTAGCGTAAATATTTTTAAAAGGACTTCATATTTGGAACATTTTGCCACCAAACTGACTTAAAAAGGTTGATCATACCTGAACAAAAACCATTTTTTCAATATTATTTCAATGCAAAGATGGCAACCATTATTTTTAAATGGGCTCTCCATTTAAACTTTAATTTGGAGCATTATGAGGCGGTTTGAGAAATTAAGCTTAGGTAGTCCGGGAATATCTCTAAGCGCTGGTTAACGTAGTCAGCAGTTGAAAATTGGGTTTGAGAGCTTGTGGGTAACTTCTTTTGCTAGAGCTTATCCTTGATCGCGCAACTTTAGCTCACGGTTGAAGGGTGGGGAATCGCAGGGAATCTGTGTCAGAAGGTTGGCAACGGCCAGCCGGGATCCAAGCGCCTGGCTGTTTCAAAGGCCTTCTCGAGACATCCCAAACCATGGAATTGGCGATAAGGTGAGGAGGGTGGAGTGGTTTACTGTTGTAAACCACTGGTTTACTGTTGTAATGTGTGAAAAACTATCTTGTTACTTGAACACTACAAATTAATAATTTGATTATTTGGTACATGAATCTGTATTGGAGGAAACCAAACATTCTCTCAATAGTTGTTGATCTACTTTTTATGAAAGCTCTTTTGAAGGTATTGCCGCTGTGCCGGTGTTAATAGTCGTATTAATGGTATAATAAAAAATGTGGAATGAAAAATAAAGCTTTACATAACGTCAAAAATACTCTACTTTTTAATACTTTATATGAAATTGTTTTATAGTAACACTTGTGATGATTTTTTGGGGCGTCTTGGAAGTTTATTGAATCAGAATACTGTGTGTAATTCGACCCACACTTATTTAATTTTTTTTTTCATATATAATTCCATCTAACGTATTACAGACCTCGAAAATAAATTATGTAAAATATTATCTACTTTACTTGCAGTAAGTATTTATTAATATTTAAGTATCTATCTATCTATCTATATATATAATACATGATGCCCTTTTTTTGTTAACACTACTCCTCCCTTATTTCTGGACCAATTTTAAAGTTTGATGTGTCAAAAGAATGGTCTCAGTTCGTAATTTTGCAATAAGGTTTTAGATTTTTGATATTTTAATTCTGAAGCTCACGGGAAGCCCTCAAAGTTCATTTTTTGTCCATAAGATTAACATGGGGAACAATTAATTGATATTGAATTGCTAAATAAAACAGCTGTTGATAGTTAAACAAACACATTTGTTAAAAGCTGAATAGAGCAAATTGAACTGGTACTGAAATAACAACACAATTTCATACTTTAATACGAGGAGTGTTTAATTTAAGGTTTTAACCTTTTCTCAAAATGCGTAGCAGGTCGATTTTGTTTGAAAGTTTTAATTACCTGTATTTGGGCACAAAACTAAGTTTTGTAGCTTAACCCTAGGAAAATTCATTTTCGTTTACGAAAACAATTTTGGATATTGACATTTTTAACATGGGTCTTATTGGTTGTCCAACTGGTATTGAAACAATAATGAAAGGTAACAAAATATTAAAATAGAACACTAAATTTGTGTGCATGGGTTTTCAAACTGCTGTAAACCATAAGGAAAAGGGATTGTTGGTTGCAAGTGTAATAACCTTTTTATTTACAATTATAGTATAAACACGTTTTATGCAGAACGCTACACATATTTAAAATCTGTGTAAAAGACAACATTTAAAAGTTTTTTACCTCCAGTATAGAAAACAAGCTTATTACAAGAATGGTTTTTATAAAGAGAAACTTTAACCAAAATAAAAATGCCACTAAAAACAAAATGGACCACACCAACAAAGATGTAGATTCTCTTATTTTTTGTGATTTCTTTATTTAAATTTTGTAATGTCACGAAAAGTTAAGTTAAAGAGGATTTAGGCATAAATAGTAATGTGGACTCTATGTAATTGACTACATCATACAGTAGTACTACAAAAACTGCCGCAGTGAAACTGCATAACGCATACAGGACCGGGGAGTAATGAAATGTTGATTTTTATTCTATTGCCATTTACGTTTTATGTTTGATGAACTATGTGGATCCAACATCTGTGAATTTATTCTAAATTTTATAGGAGGGTTTAGACAAAGGCCTTAAGACATATCGGCAAAAGAACAACTACGTATAATCTTAACTAATTTAGACCTAAAAGAACGAGCACCACATCTCAACACTATCACATTGGGAAGTTGGAAAATTGGTAATGA
This sequence comes from Neoaliturus tenellus, assembly GCA_030545055.2. NCBI lineage: Eukaryota > Metazoa > Arthropoda > Insecta > Hemiptera > Cicadellidae > Neoaliturus > Neoaliturus tenellus. The sequence continues at coordinate 238,062,462 of CM061533.1, forward strand.
AGATCGATCGATGAAACACCAATAATGTTCTATCTGATTTTCACTATAATGATTTTTTTTCTTCAAATTATTACCATGGAGCAAAGTTTGATCACCAGGTAATAAATGCAGCGCATTGCGCTGCACAGGCTCCCTAGTTAAGTATTATTACTATCAATCCCTGGTAAATAAATAGAATGAAATACGTAATAATATAGTTATGCTCCAGTTAGGCCTGCCCCCTTGAAGTTTTAGTTGAAGCTGAAAAACGCTCTATTCATGATCGAGATTATCTTATTTGCGCTACAACTTGGACTCTCAAAAACGTAAAGTTTATGTTTTAGGCCTGGATTACCCAAACCATGTCTCTCGAACCCGCATAGTTTGGCGGTAGTTTATCTCTCCCATATTTAGCTTGCAGTTATCTTTACAGCGCCGGCAGGAGTAAACCCAAGCTCCCTAACCCGATTTTATTCAAAAGCTTTAAAGCTGACACGCAAAATCTGGTTATAACCAGTACTTACGCCCGGGATTAAGCTAAACGCGAACTCTCTAACCGCCTCTATAACATTTGAAGAGTACGGTATCAGAAAATTGAACATTAGTTTTATAGGTTACAAGAATTTTAAAAACAACAAAAAGTAAAGATAACATAAAAATGTATTGAATAGCACTTACCTTTTGACAGGTTTACCGGTGTTGGCCAGGCAGCTGTCCAGGTGTAGATTAATATTCCGTTCAGGAATGCCAACCAGACAAACTGGACAGCTGACTAACAGCATATCAGCTTTAGGTTGGGTTTGATTTTGTGGGATATCTTTCAGGAACATTGAAGGAACTGTTGGGAAGTCGTCTAATGGAAGTATAGAATCACAACCTTTACTGCTTGAGGCCGGTGACCCAAGAATATCCTCAAGTCTTTTGGCAATTTCAGACTTCTTTGAATCTGAACTTGTAGAAGGACTATTTGATGGGAAATTTAATTTCCCCTTGGTCGAAGAGGCTTTTGAAGCTAACTTCTTAGAATTATTTTTTGGTGTTTCAGTATGTTGGGATGATTTCTGCATGTGTTGAGAAGGGACACTTTGTGTGATGGACAACTTTTCATTACAATTGAAATGTATTGCAGCTATTTTCAAATGCTTTATGAGTTTATCTCTAATATGAGAATAAAGCTCTACAATTCTATCTAATATTCTGTTATTCCTCAAATTTGATTCATAAGTCTCTTCAAAGCAAATAGGGCAAGCAGTTTTATAAGACAAATATTTCCGTATGCAAATAGAGCAATCTGAAAGAAAGAAAAACATAAACTTTTGAGTAAACTTTAAAACAAATAATTTGTTGTTTTCGATCTTACCACGTAAGAAGATCGCGCCACAATCATCCTACACTCATCCCTCATTCATACTTGGCTTTAAACTACCTATTTGAGTTAGGTCGCCATTTCAATAAAGGTAAGGTAAGGTAAGAGTCTAATCCCTTGAAAGCCCATTCAAAAAGAGTTTATTCTTAACTAATCAAACAAAAGCAACTTATTCCAACATTTAGATTTAAAGTAAAATTTTTAAATAGTTAATCATATTTTTGCACATTTTCTATCAAATTCTAATTATTATAATTAAATGAAAGTGTAATAACTACATTTATTGCTTATCTGTGCTAGAGAAACAGTTTTTTGCTTACAGTACTCCCTGTTAATCAACCACCTTAGGACCAGGCCTCGGCCGGATAACGATCTGGCCGGTTAAACCGATGTAAATTTTAAAATGCCAACGTACAATTTTAAAATCCATTTTGTGGCCCCTGGATGATGTTTGAACACTTAATGGTAATCTTACCTCCGTCAATCATCCAACGATAAAAGGTTAAATTCTCCTATGTAGCTGACATGTTTCGTTGTTATTACAACATCTTCAAAGCATTCGTAGTCGTCAAATTTAAAATTACACAACACAAACACGAACATTGAGACACACACGCATACGAAGAGTTACATGAATTGATAGGCCTATCATGGCGACACGGACGGTCCCGGCGCGGGTAGCAGACTGCTAGTCTCAATGTTTGTGTTTGTGTTGTATAATTAATAATAATATATGTGTTGTATAATATCATAATAATTTAATATGTGTTGTATAATAATAATAACTTTTGACGACTACGAATGCTTTGAAGATGTTGTAATAACAACGAAACATGTCAGCTACGTATGAGAATTTAACCTTTTATCTTTGGATGATTGACGGAGGTAAGATTACCATTAATTGTACAATTTTATAAGGGCTAATTTCAGCTATACAATACAATACAATTTTCTTTATTGTGCATTCATTAAGAATTACAATAGTGCCAAAAATACATAAAATACAAGTTATTTTTCAGTGTCTTCAAAAAAATCCTTTATTGAGTACTTAGTAGGGTCATTCAACTAGCCACTTCTTTAGTTCCTTGTGCAGCTTGTTGCCAGTCAGGTTTCTCAGGCGGTCTGGAATGTGATTCTTCAGTTTACAGCCGGCATAGGAAGGTTTTTTCTCCCACAGACTAGTACGGTGTACCGGGAGGACGAGCTTGGAGCCGTGACGAGTGGTGTAGTGGTGTAGATCGTGGTTTCTTGGAGGGTTTATTTTATATACATACATTATGGTTTGAAGTATGTAGAGAGCCACCACTGTGAGTATTCCCAGGTTGATGAAAGCTGGTCTGCAAGTCTGTAGAGGGTCAAGGTTAGCAAGAGTTCTTATGGTTTTCTTCTGAATAACAAGGATTCGGTTCATGTTGTGTGCTGAGGTTCCTCCCCATGCTGTCAGGCCATATCTAAGATGTGATTCTACCAGGGCGAAGTAAGCTGTCTTACCCGAAGACAGTCCACATTTGTAATTTATTCTTCGGACAACATAGATTTCAGCACTGATTTTTTTGTACAGCTATCATCCGACACCCATGAAATCCACGACTAAAAACTAAACTAATAATTATTCGTTTCCTCATTTTGTATACTGGAAAGCAAGTCCAAATGCACTCACTTCCGGAGTCATACACATCTGTCCAGGGCAGTACATTTTAATTCATTTGAGAACGTCAATATGATATAACGTTGAATTGAATGATACAGTAAATAAGAAAACAACGTTTCCGTTGAAACATGGTCGGTTAAAGCGATGTTAAATTTAAAATGGCTAGATAAAGAGAAGTTATTTTTGTGCCAAGGGAGGCAGGTTAAAGTGGAGACCGGTTTAAAGGTGGCCGGCCGGTTAAGAGGGAGTCTACTGTATACTAAAAATTTCTAGGCTTGTGATTAAACTCTTTTTGAAAGTCACCTTCTCATATAATATTTGTCATAATATCTATACATATAATTCCGTAGGCGAATCAGTCCCCACGAAATATCTCGTGTTATTAGAAAGATAGGGTAACATATGATGGCTGGCTCATTTTAAAGCTTCAGGGCCAAGGACGCAAGGAAAAATACCAGAATCATCAAAAGTTACCTGGGCTTTGCCCCATTGGACCTTGAAGTTCTAATGTTAATCTAATGGGAAGAACATTTTTATATCTACATGTGTGAATAAGCAGATGTTTTAGTGTATATTTTTTTATCATAAACTCAGCTGGTTATTGAGCAGATATTTTGAGTTAAGATAACCATATAATTATAACTTTTAAAAATTGGCAATGCACCATAAAAAAGGAGAACACTAATAGTCATGAACAGATTACGGATGCACAGGAGATTTCATCTTCATGGCAGGAATGTTACCCATCTATGTTAAGGGAAATTAAGTAGAATGATTCTTTTATACTGAATATACTAAAGTTAAAATTGGCTTGGACGTTGCATGGTTGATATAATGGTTAATTGTCTTTTGTCAGAGAATGTGGTTTCGTTATTACGTTACTGGTTTATGCATTGGCTATTTAGTTCGAGTTGAATCGTTTTGTTCAATGTTTGCTTATTTTCGACTGAATCATTATATGTAAACTACTAACATTGGATAACCTCCGTGTGAGAAATATTTTGTTTTGGTTTTATCCATTCTATGCTTCTTTCTTTATGTAGATCGTAGGGGAACAATAAACGCCAGTTAATCCAAAAAGGCGGGGAGGTTTTCATGTAAAGGATAGTGTGCGAAAACTAACAATATATAAATCAAAGTTTTACTTCATTGACAAAAGAAAAAATAGACTACAGTATAAGCACGAGGGTTGACGGTGGCACGGAGGGTAAGGGGACATGGAGGCAAGGGGGAGGCATGGGAGAAATAGGGGGCACAGGAGGGAATGGAGGTACGGGGAGGGACTGCGGGGATGGTGGCATCTAAAAAATTTTAAAAATTAAAATGGCCACCATTTTGAAAATATACAGTGGAAAAAATTTATTTTTTTCTTGAAAATGGGCATTGGTATGATAAAGACTCATGCGAAATATGAACTTAATGCAACTATCCATTAGGGAAATAAAATTTATTATGTGTAAAAAACGAAATGGCAGCTCGCGGCTAAAGAAGCATTTTAGACCCCTATTTGTGCGATGTTTTTTTTCTTGTCTTGATGCAAGGAACGAATATACAAAAGGGTTCCAGAGAGTTCCGGGACACCCTGTATATAAAGTATTCCCTATAGGAAAATTCGCTTATACAGTCACTCCCGATTATCCGGGGGTGGGTAAGCTGGGTTGCGGGTCATAAAAAGTCAATTTTTATTTTATTTATTTTCTCAGTTTAGACAACAATACCATAATGTACAAGGGCAGATCCAGGATTTTTCCAAGAGGGGGGGGGGGGGGGGGGCACAGGGGGATTTTAGAAGTGTTCCATACGTCTACGATATGCAAAAAGGGGTGTATAGGTAGATAGCCTCTTCTCTTGAACTTGTTATATGGAATCTTTTTAATGACAAAGTAATGAAATCATTACATTTGCATAGCTACTTTTGTTTGGTATTTTTAAAGGAAGATCCATTTTTGTCACTTTGTTCGATTTACAAACTCGACAAATGCACCCTATGTACCGCTCCCCGGAGGTGGCGCATGGAACAAGACTATACAAACAAACAGAATTGCACCCCCAATCCTTCACAACCAAACACCAGCAAGGATTGACGATGATGTCCGAACGAAGTTTGTGGGGCCGACATCACTAACGTGAGTGAGTTGTGTACCCTACACCCTACATCATCAAAGTCACTGTGAGGAGGGACCTCGATAACAGAGGACGAAGTCACTTCCACAGTCTAATATAGGTTATTGGGAGACAGTCACGACACTCGTATCGTGGCTGCATGTTTAGTGTTGTCCACGGGGCAACTAGCGCTTTAAGCGGATAGAACCAACGTGACTGGAGTCCCCAGCCGTTTTTGCTATAGCTTAGGCCAGAATGTAACTCCAGTGAGAAGTAACCAATTCGGAAATACATTTCCGACTTTATCATTCGATTGGGATTAAGTTTGACAATTTTGATTGTAATCAGCATTTTATAGTATATGGCATTATTTTTAGCTGTGTTTCTGTTGCGTTAATAGCTGCGATCACTTGTGATTGTGTTGTCATCTCAGATGCCAACCACTACGAGCGCTAGTAAATCCACACTAGCGCTAAAAGCCACTATTCCTTGCGTAGCTGGAGTCCCCGGATGGTTCCGGATGACAACCTAAGTGACGAAGTGTCACGACTGTCTCCCAAAAACTTATATTAAACTGTGGACTTTGGTCACCTCAAAATGAATAATGAAATGACCGAGCATTGACGATGATACCTGAACGGCGCGTGGCCCTGTGTTTTCGTCTGCATCTCTGCATTCAGCACATGGTTTAATGAAAATATTATGCTATCAGTTAATTAACTAGATTCATTAGTATATAATTGATCTGCAAGCATCTTTTTTAAGTATTTATTTCTTTTGCACTTTTTAACACGGTTTCAGCAATCACGCTACTTCGGAACCTTTCGGCAAGGTTTCGTAGATTGCGGCTCGGTTACATTTGGAAATCCTCGACAACGCTCACAGACCGTAAGTGATGGGGGGGGGGGGGGGGTTTGCAAGTTGCAATCCTGTCTGTTGAGTCAGGTGCGTAAATACGGACGCATCTTTGCGTTAAAATATGAACTGACATGCAATTCACACATCGAATTTCTGTCAAAAAAATTGAGTAGAGTAATTTTCTTAATCAAACGTATTTTGCATTGTGAAAATTACATTAAATCTGTTTATTTTGCTTTTTTCAATCGATAATTAAGGTCTTTTTATTTGGGGTAATTGTAGAAAAATTACAGATATTCTTATTCTTCAAAAGAGGGCAGTCAGAGTAATGGCAAAGGCTGATCCCTTGGAGCATTGTAAGCGACTTTTTATCAAATTAGAATTACAAACAGTGATAAACTTGTACATTCTTGATCTGGTCTCATTTGCTCTAAAAACCTCCAGTCTTTAAACCTAAATAGTGATTTCCATCAATATAATACCAGAAACAAAAGCAAAATAGCAATAGAACATTGTAGGTTAACTTTAAAAACTCTTAACAGCCATATCATCATGTCTAAAAAAATCTATATAATAAACTAGAGGCTTGTAGGGGCAAAAAATCCTTTTTATGCCCTCTCAGAGCTTTTAGACCTTAGAGACATCTGTTTTTTGTTATTATTTCTTCTCTATGATATCTAAATACATAATTGTAACTTCTCTTGTGTTTTAACCATAGTTATTTTTTTAACTTGTATATATTTTACTTGTCTGTATCTGACTGTATCTATGACTTTGTCAATGCATTTCATGTAAAATGGCAAATAAATTACTATTACTATTATTATTATTATCTATACTTATTTAATACGCTAAGGGTTTTTTTGTCTTGAGAACTCCTCCTACAATTTTCAACCGATTTTCAAATTTTTGGTGTCGTTGGATAGGGCTTGGTCTGTAGTTGTTTCCGCCAAAAACTGATGAGAATTTGAAGGAAAATAAAGGCGTTATCCACCATTGAAATCTCAAAATTTCCCATTTAAATAACATTGGGATTGAATAAAGCATTTTAAACACCTGTTAATAATCAGCTGTAAATACGTGTAGTTTTGGTGATTGCAGATATTCACAATATTGGATTGGTCGGACGTCAATGATTTAGAGATAAAAGTAACATTTGTTTTGTATTAAAATAAATTGCTCGAGTTCGAGCAACACGTTTACTAGTTATTATTAATAGGGAAAGATGCATAATATGAGGATACACGCACCTCGACGTTAGGTCGTCGGGATTTTATTTTATTTCATTAATACTATTTATACACATCTTTCTTTAACTATGGCTGGGGGGGGGCGCCTCCCGCGCCTACCCTCTGGATCCGCCACTGATAATGTATCAATCTTACCTATATGTTAAAATTACTTTAAAAGAAATCTTTGTACTGATTATTATTTTTGTTTTGTCAATTGAAAAAAGCGATGAAACACAGAAATTTTTCCATAAATAATTTGGTGGCGTGATCGTGATCACTTAACTAGAAGATCTGTTTATTCACTTCAATGAGATTTGGTCAGTAAAAAATAACTGAATCGGATACCCGCAGACTTTTATTTAAAATTGTTTATTTCATGTTTTACTCAATTTATTGAACTCTGTTTTAACCGTGTTTTTGGGTTATCCGGGACCCTTCAACCAGTCACTCACTACCCTGGGAGTTGATTGTATTCCCTAAGGAGAAATTCGCTAAAATTACTAATTTAACAAACTTTGTATTAAAAAAATTAATAATTCACTACGCTAACCATGCCTAGTGAACCCCGCGATCCAGGTCTACTCCAAAACATGGATTGTCAACCCAGCGCAAGGTCCAATGAACGTCGATGGACTATGAACTGTTTCCTTTCACCCGTCTGTGTACCTGTTCACGGGACAATACTTTATAATTAACTACTGACTTTGAGGGGTTTGGACCGCTTGCCCTAAAAGCATTTATGAATATATAAACAAAAATGCCACTGTTAAAATAAAAGTACTAAAGAGCTGAGAGTTAGCATTAGCAGATGTCTCCACGATTATTAAGATTTCTGTTTGTACACTTAAAAAATTAATTAAATAACAACCAAAGTCAGCAAAATACGCGCTATATAATCTTTCAATTGTAATATTCATAGTATCCGCTTTTTAAATCCGAAATTTCGCTAAACCGAATAGGGTCCGGTCCCAATTAGTTTGGATTAGTGAGATTCTACTGAATCTGAAATTTGAATGTCATCTACAACCCACAGCAGTCATGTAAAATTTTACTGTTGATGCTATAAACCTATATGATGAAAAATTCAAATTAGGCCTAATTAATATAAACTAGTAAATACGTGTTGCTCGAAATCGAGCAATTTATTTTAATACAGTAAAAATGTTACTTTAGCTCTAAATCAATGACATCCGACCAATCCAATATTGTGAATATCTGTAATTACCAAAAACTACACGTATTTACAGCTTATTATTAACATGTGTTTAAAATGCTTTATTCAATTGTAATGTTATTTAAATGGGAAATTTTTAGATTTCAATGGTGGATAGAGCCTTTATTTTCAGTCCGATTCTCATCAGTTTTTGGCGGAAACAACTACAGACCAAGCACTATCCAACGACACCAAAAACTTGAAAATCGGTTGAAAATTGTAGAAGGAGTTCTCAAGACAAAAAACCCCTTAGCGTATTAAATAAGTATAGATTTTTTTTCAAACACACTAAATCAAGAGTTAATCCACTTCCCCTTTTATTAATCAAGCAAGTTTCCAATTACATTATAAAAGTTTATACAATAGGTCTATTCAATAGATATGTACGATATACTTACAGGAGTGAGCACAGGGTGTCACCATTACTGTTTGTAAGTACTCATAACATATCCCGCAGCGTAGACTCTCATCAATTAACTGAAATAAACCATATTTTGAGTTCACAAAAATTATAAGTAAGCCTATTTTAAACTATAAGTAGCTAATTAAAATATAAGTATCAAAGTAACGGTAGAGCCCCACAGTGCACGGACTGTTTCAACTATACTGATTACAAAGGATACTGGTAAATCATGTTCACGTTTTTATTTACCAATGCTTTATTCTCTTAAATGAGTACTAGGTTTACTTTTACGCATAAATCAAAAACTTTTTTTATTCCATACGACTAGGCAGTAAATTATAGGCTACGGATAATGAGTACTAGGTTTACTTTCACACATAAATCAAAAACTTTCTTTATTCTATATGATTAGGCAGTAACTTATAGGCTACGGATAATATACGGTAGTGAAGCCGTTTTTGTGAACACAACCCCTCCCTTATTTCGGGACAAATATTAACATTCGTTTGCATTGTCTTAATATTTGTATGATTTCTTCATAGTTTAGCAATAAAATTTCTATTTTTGATAAATTTATTCTGAAGGGCACGGGTAGCCCTTAAAACTCATAATTTGTCCATAAGGATATACCCCATTAACAATTAATGTGCGGTAAAATGGAACATTTCAGACCCGTTGAGAGAGAATTGAATGACAGAATATTTAACAATTTTCGTCTCTGTGGGAACATACCTATATATTTAATTTCTTAAATCATAAACCCAATCCAATTAATGCGATGCATAAGTACCCCTAAGAGATAATAATTTTTTATGTGTATTGTTTACAGTTTTACAGTTCACAGCTAGCTCTGTGCTCTTACAGACAGGTTGCCACTGTAAAAGACTCTCTATCAAAGCTTGTCTCTGCACTTTTCACAACAATTTTACGGTAGTTTTTTTGTTAAAATTCCCTTGTTAATCTTTACTAATATTATAAATGTGGAAGCATGGATGGTTGTTACGCTTTCACGCAAAAACTACTCAACAAGTCATCATGAAACTTGGTACATAGTACATTATATTGTGGGAGGCACTAGAAGTAATATCTAGGATATTTTTTTATTTTAAAAGAATTATTTTTTATAAAAGGTTAACAAAAATCGTTGTATAAAAAAATCTGAAAATCGATTTTATCTTTTTTTATTGGTTCCTAAGAAACAAATTTGATGAAATTTCCAGTAACGTGCTTAACTTGATGGCGGGTAAGCGTGACGGCGAGTGAGCTTAGCGATCGAGCTTAGCCTGATGGCGGGCGAGCGTGACGGCAAGTGAGCATAGCGAACAAGCTAAACCTCACAGCGAGTATCAGGGGTGAAGCCGCGGGAAAAAGCTAGTTTTGTGTATACATACCCAAATGATAAAAAATATACTCACTATCATATTTGGTCACCTTAACATCCAAGACAGTTTATAATATTATCTTAAAAAATAGATTTACCTAAAACTTCATATAGGCAATGTACAATTAATTATAAAATGTGGTTTAATATTATTTATTACAGTGCCAAAAAAATTTGTTTCTTACAAAATAAAGTACGATACTTACTTTCAGCTCTGGAAAATCTTTTGGCCAAGTTATATCTGGGCCTAAGGATTTGATCACGTTTTCCATTTTACATAAGCTTTTGAAAATCAACCTGTAAAAAAGGTACGGTAATTAAACATCTCCTGTAAGGCCTTACAGTAATTTTTCAAAAGCCTAGACTGTAATTTAGGCTTTTTAAAAGTGTTCTCCCCAAAACAAAACAATGGGCGACAGTGCAACATTGTCGAACAAGAAAAAACCACAGAAACCTCGGCTACGTCTGAACAATCGGCCATGTCAGAATCCCGTCTCAACAAGATGGGCTACATCAGAAAGATCAATCATATCTTAACTATCAGTCAAGTCAAGTCTTAAACATTGGCCGCGTCTGAACAGTCGGCTGGGGATAGACATTTAATCACATCTGAATGATCGGCAGCATAAAAAAAATTGGCTGTTTCAGAAAAAATATAAAAAAGTAGGAATACTTTTGAGAGCACATGGATTTTGTTTTTATTTTTATTTAACCTAATTTGAATAAAAAAATGAATTTACCGTACTTCATAATCACATTAAATTTGGCGATTTTAAGAATCAAGAACGTTATTTACTAAGTATATGCTACAATTACATCCCATCAGTCTTGTCAAATATAATATTACAAGCTATAATAGATTAAGATCAACGTATTCCCTTTGATATATATATATCATATGGCTCATTTAGCCAGCCACCATGATTTAAGAATAATAAAAAAAAAATTCTGCGGTGCAGAGCACCTGAGTCAGTATAAATAAAAATCTAAACACTAAAATAAAAATCAGATCTCTTTATAGAGCTAAATCCAGGGCGCTCAGCCATTGCAGCCCAGCTTCACTTGAGCTATGCAGACCGGCCAATCCTTCGGGGAAGGCACTCAGTGGGCACTCTTCGACTATGTGTTCCATAGTTTGATACTCTGCTCCTTTGCTTGCTGCTCCCTTTGATGTAAATAGGAGTTTCAACTAAACCTGATGGTGGGCGAGCGTAACGGCGAGTGAGCGTAGCGAACATGCTAAACCTAATGGCAGGCAAACGTGACGGCGAGTGAGCTTAGTTTGAAAACACGGATGGGCAAATTCTTGGGTACACATGGAAGGACATTGTACAGATTTAGAGCAGTTATGCTACCTTAAAACTAAGAAGCTTATTGAAATTAATAAAAACATTGTCCCCCAGCAAAAACTTGTAGATGTTATTTTTTACATACAGCAAACATTCCAGAACATAAAGCAGGTTGGATAAGGAGTCTCAACGGAATAAATAGAGGTTTGCATTGAATCGTGGGCCCAGCTCTACACATAATAAGTACTGACTTGTTTTGAAGGATTAATAATTAACTAGACGAGGAATGCTTTACCAAGAGAATTGTTCCATGACGTGCCTAAAAATGTGTGCATAGTATACAGTAAAAAGAACAATTATTGAAACACTAAGACTAAGAATTCAGAGCATGAAAATGATTCTACAAACTTTATTTTAACACAAGAGAGCTTATGTGAATTCCCCAACCCAAACCAGGTTGAACATACATGTCTTGGCCTAATGGTTTATATAACCAGTAGGCCTAATGTTACTAGAAAGCAGAAAAATTACACCATTATTGGCATCTGATCATTTTGATACAAGCGCTTTTAATTACCGCCATTCTGCGCAATCTGCCAAACCCCGTTTCCCTAGCCAAGAACTCAACCATTACCTGTTACCAATTAATATGTGGATGGTTTCGTCACATGAACATGTGCGTCTCCTAAGGTCATTTCATCACTTTGATACAGTGCGACCATTCCTGTTTTATAAATGAGTTATCAACTTGTTACATTTTATGTACATAATTTTTTATAAATTTAAGTACAATTTTTCAATGTAGGCTATTCCAAGTATATTATTAATAACTAAATGGATCTAATTGCATTTTCACTATTTTTGAAAACTTTTGTTTCATTTTGATACAGTGCGACCTTTCCCGTTATTGATAACTACACAGACTTATGCAATAATTTTTTTATATAATTTTTTTTTATATCTAAATTTTGTTAATGTCAACTAAGCAATTAAATGACATTCATACATACCAAAATATTAAGTTCTTAGGTAATTACAAAAAAAATTGCTTAATAGCCTTAGGCCTATAGTATATTAAGTTCAATGCATAAGTATCAATCTGATATAGTGCAACTTTAAATGTAACTTTTTGGGTGCGAACAACGGAGGTTAAAGAAGGTGTTATTATTGGCACAATACTAAAGGAGTTTAATCTCTCCCCACTCTCTCGCATGATGATTACAACGTTCTGTTGGTGCTATCTCTATTTAGAATACCCAATTTCTAATTACAGCTCTTCCAGCAAAAAAAAATTTGTTTTCGGTCATATTAAGATGTGTAGGCCTACCTATCACAGAATCTGAAGTTAGGCCTACCTTAAGTAGTATAGTTATTCGAATTTGCTCCCCTACTCGTCTGGCCAAAGTCAAATGGGAAGAAATAGCCTAAACCAATTCTCAGATACTTGATACTTACTTGCTAAGAAAGACTCCCCATGAAAGAAGGGGGCTAAACTAATAATAATAATAACATTTATTTATTATTATTCTTATTATTATTGAACTAGTCACCCGGAGGAAAACTACCGAGATTCAGATGTAAAATTGGCTATGATAAAAACTGGCCAAAATTGTCTCAATGATAGGGGGTTACTGTTGCAGTAATAGGGTTGGAAGGGCAAAACTTTCTACCCCATCATTATTATTTAGATTGTTAACATTTCAATTTTGCTATTGTATTGGTATTTTGTTATTGTTATTGATTTAGGCTAGTTTACGTAATTGTTTTCATCTATTTACGTTTGCTCCTCATTTTAATATAAATTTGTCTAAAAAGAACCATCCTGAAATTATTTCAATCCTTATTGAATTGTGCCAAAAACCAACTCGAATAGGCCTAGGCCTAAGTAAAGGTTTGCACAATTCCTTCTTCGCCTATTTTCTCCTTCCCACAATGCGTAAGGCATGCAACCAAGGTATACCTACACACCTTAAAATAAACGGCGAAACTTCATTATCCAACTCCCTCTATATTATCGATGTGGAAATTTTAATACGGTATTGCGATAACATTGTCATTCTATCAATGATACAATTACACAATATGATTACGATTTTATCACCTGATTAAGTATCAATATAAGTTAATTAGCCTAAACATTCTTTTGACAATAAAACAAATATATTTCAAACAAGTAGAGGCCTACCTAACAGAAAATAACAAAAACAAGTACATATTTTAGCTAATGAAACCTGTAACATTATCTAAGAACAACACAAAATTAACTGCCCAAGTATATTGTGTAGGTGTAGATTAATTATGAGAAGAAGCAGACTTAATTAGCCTAGTTAATAATTAGGGTAGGTATCTATCTATCTTAAACATAAAACGGTGTCAGATAAATGATGCCAAACAAGTACGAATCAGAAAGGTATTTTTCTACTTTTGTATTGGGGGGAATATGCATTTTAAATGTTCCCAAATACAGTAGAACCTCGATACCTCGATAGTTCGACTCTTGATAGTTCAACACTCCTGATAGTTCGACATGGTCCATGACAACTTAACATGTTAATAATGACTGATAGTGTCCATGTTGGAGCCTGACAAAGGTGAAAATGTAAACAAATTGGCGAATGATTTGAATGTTGTTTATGTTAAAGTTCAATTAGTTATGATTTCACTAAAATTTAGTGTTCCCTAAATTCAAATTATGTTTTAGCGAATTTCCCTATAGGGAATACGCTATTACAGTAGTAGTCACGGTAAGACCTAAGCCCGGGACCATGATACTTTTTTGTTTTGAGGTCCCTAGAAGCCAAAAACACCGTTCGTTCAAATTGATATATATATATATATATATATATATATATATATATATATATATATATATATATATATATATATATATATATATATATATATATATATATCTATGTGTCCGTTAACACGATAACTTTTGAACGGAACCTCCGATTTTGATGAAATTTGGTACAGGGGTGTAAGCCAGCATCTACTAGGTTGAGTTCACGAACCAGAATGATCGGACCATTGGAACGGGGTTTTATGGGGTTTCAAAAGCGTTAAAAATGGGTTTTTGGCATTTTTCGACCTTAATTTTTAAAATTCAACAATTTTAACTGAAACCATTTAAAAGAGCTTAAAAAAACAAACAATTTGGTATTTTGAATTTTTATCTTAGCATAACTGGCTACGGGGAAAATCAAAAAATGTGTTTTCCATGTTATTCTTATGGGAAATCAAGAAAAGCCTATATCTTGCTTATTTATTGACATAACTTAATCAAATTTGGTATGTACATTATCTAGATAAGGTTTAACTTATACTTGCTTACAAAACCCATATGGCGGCAAACCTACATACTCACCCCCATGGGGTTTATGGGGAAAATAAACAGAACACCATAAACTTATAAAATTTGGTATGTACAATCACTAGGTAGGATTTAACTTATATTTACCAACTAAACCCATATTATGGCGGCAAACCTACATATTCTCATCCCCATGGATTTTATGGGGAAATAGAAAATATACCAAAATTCCATTGGAAATTCGCTGAGTACGCAGGTCTGCTGCGACGGGGGTATTTTATACTTCCAGTGTTAAAATTTCCCATATACTCCCTATAGTTCGACATTTCGATAGTTTGACTCTCTCTAAGTCCACAAAGTGTCGAACTATCGAAGTTCTACTGTACTATTGAATTTCCTTGTTGTTATTTACATTACTTTCAATAAAAGAGACGGAGGTTTACTGTTAGATTGTAACCATATGATTGAATCACGTATATCTTAACTCAAACAATTACAACTACCAATCAAATATAACTTAATGGCAATATCAAAATTTACACATTGATCACAACGGCGCCATTAGTAACCTATCTTGTGACGTTCTAGGCCTACAATAATATTGTTACCAGTTAATTGTTTTTATTTGTTTTGGTTAAAATTTATACTAGTAACAGTATTGCAAATATCCTAAAGGCCTAGGCCTATTCATTCTAGTCTAAAAGTTAAGTAGGCCTAGGCCTATTTTAGCGAATTTCCCTATAGGGAATACGCTATTAGGGTAGCAGCGAAGGTAAGACCTAAGCCCGCGACCACTTTACTTTTTTAGTTTTGAGGTCCCTAGAAGCCAAAAACACCATTTGTTCATTAGTTCATTTTCATATTATTTATGTTATACCAGAGATATGTGTGTGTGTGTGTGTGTGTGTCCGTGGTAAGTTACTGATAATTTTTGAAGGGGACCTCCAGTTTTGATGAAATTTGGTATGAAGATGTAAGACCAGGTCTATTTTGATTAGTTCGCGAACCAGCATTGTCGGTTTATGGGAACAGGGTTAGGCCTATTTAATGGGGTTTCAAAGGAGTCAAAAATGGGTTTTTCGCAGTTTTGGACCTCAATTTTCAAAATTCAACAATTTTAATAGGCCTACTAAAACCATTTGAAAGTGCTTAAAAAAACAAACAATTTAGCTACCTTAGGCTAGGGATAAGTTAGGCCTATTGAATTTTAACTTGGCTTATCAAATTACATAGAAAACCCAAAAATAAGTTTCCCATGTTAATCTTATGGGAAATAAAAAAAAACCCTGCATCTCACTTATTTATTGGTAAAACTTGGTAAAATTTGGTAGGGCCTACCGTATGTCAATGCACTAGGTAATAGGGTTTAACTGATTATTTGCTTACAACACTCATATGGCGCCAAACCTACATACTCACTCCCGTGGAGTTTGGAAGGAAAATTAAAAAGTGCCAAATATTGATCCAGTTTGATAGGCTATTTACCTTAAAGTTATCTAACCATTACTTTTCTAACAACTAACATTTTCTATCAGCAAATGTTCATCCCTACTCATTTCTATAGTGTATATGGGGAAAATTCAAAACCCCAATCTACTTTAAAAATTCGCTGAGTACGCAGGTCTGCTGCGACGGGGGTTTTAACTTATTTATCTATCTTACAGAACTAAACCCAAATCAGGTGTTGAAATCGTAATCATAGGCTTACTTATCATTTGTAAGTTACAATTGATCAAATAACAATAAGTTATAATCTCAAAATGTAAATGTTGGCTATGGATAATAATGATGGAGAAGGATAAAAAAAGTTTCACTGTTGAATAGGTAGGCTATGAGCTTTAAGTTATACTCTCTTTTCCTTTGGCTTAAGTTACCTACCTCAGTTAGTTCTATTCTATAATTGCAAGATAAGCCATAACTTGCTATCAAAAAGTATCACTAATCAGCACAATCCTGACAGGTGTAAAAAACCTAACTTAGGCCTCATATGCCCACTTCAAGAACATCATTGAGTTGCATAAAATTTTAATTTCAATAAACCATCAAAATTACTTTGAACTCGTATTTTACTATTTTTTATGTTCAATTTTTTTAAATAAAATTAGCACGACTCTCGACTAAAACTACCAATAGGCCTAAGAACAAAAACTAAGAAGCATTGAACGTCAACATAACCTATAGAATAAAACTTGAAATTTTTGCACGCATGTATTAATTTAATATTTCTTGCTCGAGCAAAGAAAAGACGACAAAATGATACGGCGAGTAACTTAGGCCTATGGAGAAGCGACACTGAAGTTAGTACTAATCACACATGAAAATTAGGTACCGTAACTACTGTAGTGATGATAATAGCAGACGTCATTTGTACTGATATTATAGGCACCAAAATCTGATGGTGTGAACGTTACCTAGTCCAGAACAATATAATTGGTATGGTTCACAATTAATTTTTCCTTTATTGTCCCTTGATTGCCGGATTCACTGAATTCTCTACTAATTATTGTTTTCACTACCGGTAAGTAAAGTCAAAAGTGGTTACCACCTACCATCACCATCAAAGAGTTCTGATCTGATTTTTGTTTTGTGATTTTTCCAAATGCTTGGCTCTTCGCTTGTGACTAGTAGTAGTTTCCCGCCAGAAACGTTTTCTTTTTCTCTCGGTTGATGAGTAAAACCAAAACCAAGAAATCTACTGTGAGTAAAACAGTAAAGTGAGTAAAGACGTTTAGAATAAACGGTATCAGATAACTGACACATACTTTCTCCCAACAATATAAAAAAAAATTTTTAAAGCTTCAAACAATAATGTCTTGATGGCTCAGTCGGATAGCTACCAGCTGAGCAGCGCGAGTTTGACCCTACACGCGTCTGTAACTTTTAACAACGTACTGCGTTTACCACTAAAAGAAAAATTGAATTTTCTCCGCAACCACTTGACGTAGAGCAATAATTTAAAATACTGAGCTATTTAGTTTTTTGAGCTTTATTTAATGGTGATAAGTAAAATTTATTTCAAGATAACAACTATTTTGAAAATAAAAAAAATTGATTTTTTAAACACTTTTTACTGTATAACTTTTGAACGCGCATTTTCTCAGAGATGCGGGTGGTGTCATTTTATTCAGCATTTTAATCTTAATAAACTACAAAATTTTAATCAAAATCGTTAGAGCCGTTTTTGAGAAATTTTGATTTTTGTTGTTTTTTGAGGGTTTTTTAAGGGTAAACTACCCTTAAAAATACAACTTTCAAAAAAATGAAAAAAAACGCCTGGAATTATCGTGGGTTTGGACCTACATACCAAATTTCACCACAATCGGACCATTGGGGCATTCTCTAGCTCTGTTTACATCCTGACACACACACACACACACACACACACACACACACACACACACACACACACACACACACACACACACACACACACACACACACACACACACACACACACACACACACACACACACACACACACAGAGACATCACTCCGAAAACCACTTTTTTGGACTTAGGGGGAACCAAAATGGATAAATCCACCAACAACTCAAATTCGAAAATTTTGACGAAAACAATACTTTCTCCATATACTATGGTATAGGGGGAGAAAGCAAAAAATCTGCTCCACACCAGCATATGATCCAACCCAAACTGGGGATATTTTTAGTGCTGGGGATTTATAGTAGATTAATTGGGAATTTTCGCTTATTTAAGATTTCTAATTTAGGAAAAATGAGAAATCAAATTTATTTTATTAAAATGTGATATTTGGTAATTCTTGTGGGGTATAATTTCAGACTTATTAGATGTATTTTTTGACAAATTGACGCTAAAAGTCTGTAAATCATTGACTAATAGTCAATCTGGGACTATTTTGTAAATGGGCCCGGTGGGCCCGGGCCCAGGAGCGCAAGGGCCAAGGGCCGCAAGAGCCCAAGGGCTTCCGTAGGTTTGTTGGAAGCGCGACAAAGAAAATATTTTACAATTTATCAAGCAGATTTTGAAGTTGACGCCATAACCACGGGGCTTCGTACTCCTAACAGTAATAATGATAAATGTGTTCCAATCAGTAGAGGTCGCAGTACACAGCTCGTACTGTACTGTGTAGCACACAAGTGCGGAAAGGCGACGTGGCAGGAACACCCGTCCTCCCGAACGGCGTGCCAACGACTAATCCCCACCACGGGTCCATCTCCCCCAGCCGCGCCGCCCCGCCCTCTTCCCCCCCACACACAGCCCCTACGTGCGTGAGCAATTCTCGAGATCGTGGTTCTGCGCAGGTTCTCTGTCTGCTAGACCTATAAATAGCCCGCCAATTGTATCCTGTCCACTCTCGATTCCCACTCATGACCCATCATTGCCACTGACTGCGCTCTGCGTGTTGCTACTTGATAGTTAAATGAACACAATAAAAATAGTTCTGTCATTGATTCATTTTGTTGTTATGTTGCGAATGCGAGTCTCAAATCGTCAAATGCCTATGGCATTGGGTTTGTTTATTTGGTGATTAATTTATATCCTTGGGAGAGGAGGGTGGAGGGGTGGAAGAGGGGGCGCAAACATCTCGCGGGCCCATAGCGCGTCACATACAAACCGCGGGCCTGTAGTCAATGCTGTAAATATTTGCGAGTGAGATGTTTTATATAATCTCAAACATTAGAGGGAGAAAAACAAGATGACTATAGTGCAACAGATAAACTACATCCCATAGGAGCAATGGTGTCAATTTCTGCGACAACCGCGGATGTCGCCATAGAATTTTTGTCGGTTAAAAACACTTAAAAATCAACATTTTACTCTTTGCTATCTACTAGTGATGCCAACACTGCAGGAACAGTTGGTTGTTTTCGTTTGAGTTGGAGATTGTTTTGTCTCACGTCTCAACTAATTACTAAAATAAGGAATTTCAAAGTCAAGATGACTGTAGTGCCACAGGTGAACTACATCCCATAAAAGCAATGGTGTAAAGTGTTGCCAACGATGCAGGAAAAACAGTTGTTTTTGTTTAGGTTGTAGATTGTTTGTCTCAACTATTACTAAAATGAGGAATTTCAAAGTAACCTAGTGTATAATTTATCATTTTATTTTTGCCTTGAATGATGATTTTAATTTTACAACTATTTAATGGCTTGTTATTAACAAATAATTAAAAATGTAATATGGCGTAATTACGATAAATATCGTAGCCATATAGCAACACTGCTTCATCCGCTTATTCAGTCAGCTGGGTAAAGGAAAATATTATAACTTACATGACTTCCATTTTAGTTTTAACGCTTTAATCCGGAACACACACAAAAAAGCAATTCCTCGGACATTATAGGAAGCAGTTATGCTTTCTCCCTACCGACCTATTGATAAAACGGCATTTTTCGTCTCAACCAACTGGTTTATGGAGAAGGTCAGATTATGTTTACCCTAACATCGTCGTCAGATTTCAATCGTTGAACTCATTTTAGTTCATACTACACATCAAAATTCCATAAAACCTCCTATAAGTTACCCCGCTTATCCCAACAATTCCCATAAAATCCTAAAACGCGGGAAAAATACTATTTCTGCAACACTGGTGGATACAGATGTCATGACACTAATGACAAGGAAAGTCATTCAAAATAACTGTTCTAAGTTATAGATGTTCAATCTAAACGATTCTGTAGGTCTATGTTACAAATTCTATTTTAGTGCCTATGTGGAGTTTAGTTACTAATACACATATATACAGAAATTTGTCGGACTTACTAGTCTATTTTACTTTTATTTGCTTCAAAATAATAATAGTTTACCCATCTAACAGTAGAAATCATAATGTTCTGTATGAATATATCTAAAGCAGTGTCTTGCTTATATATTGACATAGATTGATAAGTTGGTATCTAGATTCACTATGCAGACCTTATCTTGCCAAACCCATATATGGTGGCAAACGTACGTACTCACCCCAATGGTTTTTATGGGGGGGGGGGGGTACTGGAAAAATAACAGAACTTGATAAAATTTTGTATGTGTATTCCCACTATACATGGATTAACTTATACTTGCTTTCTAAAAAATATATAGGGGCAAACCTACATACTCACACCCATATGTGGTGTTTATGGTGAAACAGTAAATGATGAAAATTCAACTGAGAAATGGAAATTCGCTGAGTACGCAATTTTGCTGCAACGAAGGGGGGGGGGGGTATTTAAACCGTTGTTTCCCCGGTGGCGACAATCATGGTTGTCCTGAAAATTTGCACCATTCATTGCTCTTAAGGGACCTAGCTCACCTCTCCAGAGACTTATAGCATTCACTATGTACTTTAACGTTATAGTGTTCGTATGAGGTAACTTGATTATGTAATTTATAAAAATGTTGTCAGAATACCATATATTTTTTATTTATCTTAAAAATAATTTCTTAAAGCTAAATATATTTCAAATAACACTTTTAAAATAAACTGTCTAAATACCAAATGAAAGAAAACAACTATTAAATACAAATTAAACCAATAACAAAAAAAGAAAAAAATACATTAAAGATAAGCTTTATTTAATGACTTTTGAAAGACCCCACTGTCCAGTAAGTAGTTATAGTGATATATTTTTGTATCAGTATTGTTCTTCGAATATTAGTAGTGGGGTTTATTTCAGTCAGCGAGCACAGAACAAAAATAGAGGGGTCACTCGTATCCAAATAACATTACATTTGGTGAAGCCAATTTCCCCCTCCACTTTTGTGGGCAAAATGAGACAAACAGATGATTTTTATTTTTATTTTGAAAACGTAAACAAGTTAGTAAGCGAGGATTTTTTATTGATTTTTGGTTAGGAAATATTTTTTGCGTCATAGTTTGAAAACATGAGTTGAAACTAACTTACTCATATATGCTTACTAATTTGTCTCGTATAACCTATATTTTATGGGAAATTTTACGATCTTTGGTAATTGAAATGAATTAGGTTGAAGAGAAAGAAAATTCCGGCCTGAGGCGCGTCTCGGCCGATGAGCGCTGCCCCTACGAGCATCGCTCACCGTAGGCACATGAATGATTAAAATGAAACGTTTTCACTGTATACTAGTTAATTTACTTACTTTTCTGCTCTAATTGTAGGCTTTAAACTACCTATTGAGTTAGGTCGCCATTTCAATAAAGGTATTAAGGTATTAAGGTGTAATACTATATTAGTTTGGGTACATGAAAAGAAGAAAGCTTTTGTTATAAGTTTTATTTATACAAGTAAATATCCTTATTAACTTATCTAAAATACATATCAAGGTCTACTGACCTAAGAAAGTAACAACTTTCGTAAGGTGGCGTCTAACACGATGGCTGTGAAGTTTATCATTGTATTGTTTACTGTAGTGAAACAGCCTTATATTAAAATACTTCCCACTTACAGATTTTAAGAGAAGGATCAAAGGGTTTTGCTCTACTTCTTGTTCATGGCAATTATCAGTGTTGAACAGTGTAAGGCCAATACAATTGTTTAAAACTTTTGAAATTAAAACTTCAATGACATTTGCTGTAATTGTTATTTTCTTTGAATTTAAAAAGTTTTTGACAATAGCCTCACAAATGAGACATATTTTCACCACTCCATCAGAGGGTTGGATAAGCCCACCTCTATTCTTACTATATATTAGGCTATTGTATTTTGGATTTTCTTTCATCAAAAGCTCTAAACAAGATTTATATGCAATTTTCTTCTGAATTTGTCTCACTACAAAACCAGCAACATATTCCACTATATCGCAGGCGATATCAGCGGTAGTGTCAAAAATAGTAAACAGAACTTCTCCTTCAACGTCATCTCCTATTTCTTCTGCAGATGGAGTCTCGTAGGTAACTTTTCCTCCTCGCCATCCTGGTATGGATGTGTTGATTTCTTTAATTTCGTCATTTCTTTTTTTTTTCAAAGAGAAAATAAGCGACTTGTTAAGTGCTAAAGCATTCCCCGTGTTTGTCTCAACAAGCTCCTTGTGTAATAGAATTCTCTTAAATGAGCCAGTAAACTCTCTACAAGTAGGGTTATTATTGTGCCCACCTCTTGATCTTATGTATCCAAAAAGCCTCTCAAGGTGATCTTGACTCACTTTGTACATTGGTAAATATTTCAGGGGTTTATTTTCACCGTTAACATATCGTACATCGATAAAGTGCTATTAATGCATACAAGTAGACCAAGAAATCCAGTTTTCGTCTTGAAACTAATGTATTGGCACACCACATCCATCTTTGAGTTCAGATATGTCCACATAGAAATAAATCAAAGTGTAGAGGGGCGAAGCCCAAAACGAAATGACCTTTTTAAGCACCATTCACACATTCGCTAGATCATAAGCTTTTAAATGACACCTCAATCTTAAAAATTGGTTGGGTTAGCCAAAAGAAAAAGGGATCTAACAACCGAAACCCTTACTGAAATAAGAAGATAAAATCACACTGGCATATTTTGATATACTATTTATTTTGATAGATATTAAGAATTATGTGCATTTAAATCATGACAATTTGTTTAATTACCTGTGGTAGGTTACACAGTTCAATTTTCCCACGATTATTGCAACCGTACGCCACGCAACTTTGTGGCATGTTTGGCTTGAATAAACAACTGAACGCTACAAACAACTAAACTCAAAGCTGACGGTGGCGCTCGGGGCTAGAGTGAATCACCGTTCCCCCCACTACTTTTGTGGGCCTAGCCGCTGTCAGAATTGGCTTCACCGCTGCGCTCAGCTGGCCTCTCTATTTTTGTTCTGTGCTCGCTGATTTCAGTATCTATACTTGGAACTGATGAGATATCGAGCTTCAGGGCACTCCAGGCCTATCCCCATAAGCCAGTTGGTGGTATGACGTTTAAAAACCGCACGTGATATCTTCAAGTCCAACATCTCTTGAGGAATATTCCTGAATAAAACAAAATTAAAATGTATAAGGGATTAGTTAAATTATGTGCCTTGAAAACTCTTGGGACCTGCATTCCCACATTGCCAGCTCTCCTTGTGTTGTATTGTTGCTTAAGAGGTGTTAAAACAATAAAACAAAATAAAAATGTATAAGGGATTAGTTAAATTATGTGCCTTGAAAACTCTTGGGACCTGCATTCCCACATTGCCAGCTCTCCTTGTGTTGTATTGTTGCTTAAGAGGTGTTGCCACAGATTTTTTTTGTTAAAAACGAGTTTAAAACATTTTACTCTTTGTTACCTGCAAGTGTTGCCAATGCTGCAGGAAACAACAATCGTTCTCGTTTGTGTTAGAGATTTTTTGTCCCAACTATTACTAAAATAAGGAATTTTAAAGTAAACTAGGATATAATTATGGTTTTATATTTATTAGCTTGAGCGATAATTGTTAATTTGGTCATTGTCTTATGGTTTGTTATTAACTACCTAATAATCCAAATGTAAAATGGAGTAGTATAGTGTTGTTACGATAAAAATCGTACCGAAAAATCGTGGCAAGACTGCTTCATTCTCTTTTTTAATCAGCTGTGGGTAATGGTACAACGTAACTTAACTCCGTTTTAGTTTTGACGCTTCATATCCGAAACACAAAAAATAGATATTCAGCTGACCTTAGGAAGAAGTTATGCTTTTTCCTCTACAGACCTTGATGATTAATAACAACATCGATGGCAGCGACTCTGGTGCCACGAAACTTCCAAATTTTTGCCTCAAACTAAATGGACTGGATGAGAGGTCTACCTGAAGCAAGCGTTTCTATTTTCCTTATCTCTTGTCCACCCTATACGTTATGAATGCCCACGATCAACTCTCCGCAATGTCTTAATTGGATGAACGCATCGAAGATAAGTGAAATCCTCATACATAATCAAGGTCTGTGGAGGAAAAAGCCTAAAGTCAGCTGAATAGCTATTTTTTTTTTTTTTTCATAAAGTTTTATTCTGGATCAATTATACAATTTGATAATTATACACAGAAGTTCGCATAAAGAAAACAAATAACAAAGGAAATAACATTAATGGGTTTGCACCAATGGAGTCACCCTAACAACTGAAAGTCTGTAAGAAAAAATACCTAGATTTTTTTTAAGTTACTGTTAAGAGTTTTGTCCAATTATTTCATATTAGAACGTCTTGAGGTAGTCGTGGTTTCAATCTTCCGTTAGCTGTCCTCTGTCCTATTTGAAAAAAGACTGCTCCTGATGACTGGTCCAGTGTATTTAAAAAGTTTGTGCTCAGTTTTAAAATAAAATTTGACATGTTTGGCACTTTAAGCTCTTGATGGAGTTGACGATTTCTAACAAACCAAGGGGAATTGGTTGCAATTCTGAGGAACTTGTTCTGAAACACTTGAAGCTTATTCAATTTAGATTTTGGAAGGCAAGGCCCCCATATTGGACAGGCATAAGTTATAAGTGGCCGAAAAATACTTTGATAAATTAATAAAGCACATTTAATTTTAAGAGAAGATTTTCGGTTGATAATAGGAAACATTTGTGCCAATCGTGAATTTGCTTGGTTTAATTTAGAATTTATATGCTGCTTATAGCTTAATTTTGTGTCTAATAGAACACCCAGATATTTTACAGTTTGATCGTTGCCTTTCCAGGGAATTATGTTGTCATTAATTTCTATATTTCGTTCAGGGTCAAAAGTCTTCAGTGAGAATATTTTTGCTTCACATTTTTGAGGGTTAAGAGCAATTTTCCAATGAGAGAACCAGTCTAACAATAAATCCGTATCAGATTGAAGCATTTCAACTGCAGAATCTATGTTTCGGTCTTGGGCAATCAATGCAGTATCGTCGGCAAAAAGAGAAAGGGTGGATTGAGTCGGGATAGGTATGTCATGCATATATATGTTAAACAAAACGGGTCCTAATATTGAGCCTTGAGGCACACCAGCACGTATTTGGCGAACAGTGGAATGGGTATAGTTAATTCTTATTGAGAAGGTACGGTCTTCTAAGAAGGACGAAATAGTTTTCCTTAAGTAGCTTGGAAGTCCGATTTGATATAGTTTATATTGAAGGCCTTGGTGCCAAACTTTATCAAAAGCCTGAGCCACATCCAAAAACAGAGCGGCAGAATGCTTTTTTTGTTCAAAACCTTGCACTATTGTTTGAGATAGCCTGGCCAGTTGCTGTGTTGTTGAATGTTTTGGCCTAAAACCAAATTGGTGGGGCGGAATACACTGAGCTTCTTCAATGAAACAGCACAGCCTCTTCTGGATTAACTTTTCGAATGTTTTGGCCAGGGTGGGTAAAAGACTGATGGGCCTGTAACTAGAGGGGTTTCTTGCAGGTTTATTCGGCTTATGGATGACGATAACTTCAGCGTGTTTCCAGGCTGTGGGAAAGTAACCAATATGCAGGCACGCATTGAATATTTTTTTGAGCAGCTGATGAGCCTTGGGAGTAATTTTCTTTAATATCAAATTAGTTATTAAATCATAACCAGGAGCTTTTCTCAACGGTAAATAGTGAATTACATTTCTTATTTCAGATGTTGAAATATATTGAGTAGGAAGCTCAGCGGTAGTTAGAGAACTTGTAAGAAAGCTGCCGACTTCATCGTCAGTTTGTAAATTACCGATAGGATTTGGAGAAAAGGCGTTTTCGAAAAAATCTGCAAAAACTTCACATTTTTCGGAGTCACTCTGGTATAATTCTTGGCCTTGTTGCAGGGGCGGGATCGTTGAAGGAGTTCTCAGAATTCTCTTGGTTGCTTGCCACATGGAACTATCCCCCGGATGTATGTTACTTAAATATTCTTTATAACTATTAATTTTGTAGAGGTCCAATTCTAATTTGACTTTTCTGACGAGTCTGTTAAGTTGTACACGATCTTCTGGGAAGCGATATCTTTGCCACCGCCTTCTGAGAACGTGCTTTTCCTTAATTAAATCAAGAATTCTTTGCGGCGGGCGATTTAAAGAAGAGTTTATCGATTGAGATTGCTTAATGGTTGCCCGTTTAACAGAATTTTGGATCAACTTGGTAAATTGTTGAACACAGTTTTCTATCTCTTGGGTGGACTGCAGAGAATTTGGTAAGACTATGTTGTTGTCCAGGTCGTTTTGAAAAACTGTCCAGTCATTTTTACCATTTATTAATTTTTCTGGAGGTTTTACAATATTAGGTTGAACTGTAAAAGTTACAACTACCGGTAAATGATCCGACGTTAACTCACAGAGAGGTTGCTGAATTATCGGTTCATTAAAGTTATTAAATAAAACAATATCCAATATGTCGGGCTGTTGATTTCTCTGCCACGGGAAAAATGTTGGTTCCGTCGGAGCAGATATGTTGACAGTTGTACGCATCACATAGTCATTGAGTTTGATACCTTTAGGATTATTAGTACGACATCCCCATTGAATATTTTTACTGTTGAGATCACCCATTAAAATAGTAGGGCTATTGTCATAAAAAATATTATTAAAATCGTCATCAATAAAACGCTTATTTGGCGGCAAGTACCCTGAAACTAATGAGAAACTCAGGCCATTATGTAGAAAAATCTTAACAGAAACAGCTTCTAGATTTTGTAGTCGAGGGACGAGAAGTTCATGGTGCTTGATACTTCTTTTAATTACTATTGCTACGCCTCCCGACGCATGAGGAGCCGCTCGATCTTGCCTATATATAGAGTAACCACTTATTCTAAACTGAACGTTAGGTAAGAAGTGAGTCTCCGTGATACATGCTACATCTACGTTATGTCTCACTAAGAAATCAGTAAAGAGATGTTTTTTGTCCTTTAAACCATTGGCATTCCAATTGAGTACTACTAAATTTTTAAAGATAGTTGGGCCCTGACAATTATTCATTATCATTTTTAAAGAGAGAAGCAATAACCTGGTGAATGATCTTTTTTAACTGAGGTAACAATACCTTTATAACACTGCTAACAATGCTATCCAGACCTTCAATGCCACCGGTTTCTGAGGACTGCAGATCATCTGTTGGATTTGTTACTGGAGGTTTGTACGAGGGATGCGCGACCTTTGCGTAACTGAAGGAGTTTTTGTTGAACATAGATCTGGTATATTTCGGCTGGTCTTGATCACTAGGGTTTGTTGGATGTGGACTCGTTGGCATTTGTGGGTGAGATGCTGGAGTGTCCTTCAAGGAGGATTTTTTGCGGTTGACCGTTCTCTGTTTGATATTTTGATAATAGGTGCAGCCCCTGTAGTTTGAAGTGTGTTCTCCACCACAGTTAGCACAGACTGGTTTCGTTTCTTGGCTCATAGTACAGTCAGTGGATAGATGTGGTCCTGAGCATCGCACACACCGAGGGTCTAATTTACAAAAGTTTTTTGTGTGGCCGTAATCTTGGCACCTTAGGCACTGTGGGATGGATTTTGATTTTCTTTTGTTTTCAACTTTGACTAGAGCGTGAGACAAATGTTCAAGGTTAAAAATTTCACGACCATTGTCAGTATTTTCTAGCTCCACGAAGCAAAGAGGCATGGGCATTTTGTTTTTGTTGAAAAGTCTCGATACCTTAAGCACTGGATAGCCCATATCACATAATTCAACTTTAATTTCTTCATCAGATAAGGAGTAGGGAACATTTCGGATAATCACCTCCAGGTTTTTGTCTTGGGGAGGCTTAAATGTAAAATATTTGACTTGGTTTGTTTCATAAAATGAGGTCAGTTTCCCATAATCATTTATCTCTGTGAGATTGATTTTAATAGACTTTGCTTTGATTTCGGTTGTGAAACTTGAGGTCACATTAGACTTGATATCTCTCACTATTTCCTGGTGATTATTTACATCACGCAGGAAGATAGGCGGGATTCTGGATTGAGGGTGTTTTTTCTTCGTGTCGTCTGATGATTCTTGCTCCATGTCTTGGGCTTTCTCTTGAGGAAGGGAATAATTATGCTCGTTTTCATGTCCTTGTTGAAGGACTTTAAACTGGTTTTTTGAGTAAAGCTCATTGACATCAATAAAGTACTTCTTAGCAGGGGGAGACATATTTGTACTTTTAGCAATCTTATGTTTTTTCGGATGAACGAAGTCACCGTCATCATCTTCAAGAGGAGTACTAAGAGCTTTATTCATATCTAACGTGGAACTGTGTCCTAGAGGAAAGAGATCGTTTATCCGATCTGCCGTCGTAATAGTAGAAGCAAGTTTGGTACCTTTTAGGTTATGTCTTTGTTTACAGTACTTAAACTGAACATTAAGTCTCTTGTGTGAACGTATCTTGAGGGAAAGTTAGATAAATGTACACTAAATACGTAAGGGAAGAAAAAAAATCACTAAGAAAAATACTCAGAGAATGGCTTTTTACACAAAATACGCAAAATTAGCGGGCTGAAAACACGAGGTAATATTGTGTATCGTCAGTCAGCTGGAACTCTTTTCAGCTATTTTTTGTGTTTCGGATATGAAGCGTCAAAACTAAAATGGAAGTCAAGTTACGTTATAATATTTACCTTTACACAGCTGACTGAAAAAGAGAATGAAGCAGTATTGCCACGGGTACGATATTTTCCGTAATGACACCATTACTCTATTTTACATTTGGATTATTAGTTAATAACAAACCATTAGATAATGACCAAATTAACAAATATCAATCAAGGTAAATCTAAAAACATAAATTCTACCCTAGTTTGCTTTGAAATTCCTTATTTTAGTAATAGTTGAGACAAAACAAGTCCAACGCAAACGAGAACGATTGTTGTTTCCTGCAGCGTTGGCAACACTTGCAGGTAACAAAGAGTAAAATGTTGGTTTTTTAACCGACAAAACCTCTGTGGCGACATCCACGGATGTCGCAGAAAGTGACATGTAAATTCATTGCCATTGTTCTTATGGGATGTAGCTCACCTGGCCCTGGCCTACAGTCATCTTGATACATAATAACTGTTGGTCGCTCAGTGTAGTGACAAATCCCGATTTCATTGACCAACGATTACGTTCGCCTCAGATCGACTTCAAACTTTCTCAGTAGATTTTAGGCGTAATTTTAAAGTTCAAGTTATGGAGACTGAGATGTTGACTGCCTGTTTTACTGTAACTGCACTAAATATCATACGATTTGTTACTTTTAAAAATATTTTAAATAGGTTATAAATACTAGAAAGATATATTTTCTATTAACAAACAATAATAAAAAGGAAATATTTACTAAAATAACATAATTTGTAAAAAGTAGCAATCGGTAATCAAATATCTTGAATGAAAAAAAAAAACAATTTTAAAATTTTTATATGTAATTTAGTTAATATATGTAATTTGATAAGATGTGTTGTTTTTTATTTATTTATTTATTTTGTTAATAGTTTGGGACTGGATTATCTGGCTCATGTTTGTTCACAGAGAATATTCTAACAATGAATGTCAAAAAGACCAAATGTATGCCTATTGCGTTGCGCCCAGCGAGCGAGCCGCCCGCGGACCTCAGCCTCGTGCTGCACTCGTGCGGCGACACGTCCAATACGAGGTGCCATTGTCAGGTGATTGAGAGGGTCAGTCAATATAAATATCTTGGGGTTATTATGGACTCAAAGTTAAGGTGGGAAAACCATTTAAATCTTTTAAAATTTAAACTTAGAATGATGAGAAAAATTCTAAATGAAAAAGAGCTCAAAACAATTTATTTCTCATATGTTCAATTTTATCTACAATATGGCTTAACTGCTTGGGGGGGGGGGGGGGTACTTTTCAAACTAGTTGAACCTCTAAATGTAATTCAATGATCAATCATTAAGGCTGCTTTTAAAAAAGCAAAACGTTTTCCTTCTATAGAATTGTTCAAAGAATCTGGGGGTTGTTAACTATTAGACAATTATTTATCAGAAATTTACTTATCTTCTACCACGGTCATTCAAACCTAATAATGGCTCCCGTTGCACACAATTACCGCACCCGAAGCGCGTTGGGCGCGGGCCTGCAGGTTCCAAGAATTTTTAAATCAATGAATTTAACTAATTCTTTTTATATTTCAAACTTTTTATTACGTAAAATCCCTCCTGCATTACGGAACCTTCTGGTCCCGCTCGGGGCGTACAAAAGGGCGGTAGCCGCATGGCTGGCGGAGACGGGTCCTGATAACGCTGAGTCGCTTATATCACCCCCGAATACTCATTGTGACATTTGACCTTGACATCCGCACTGCCGACTGAAACTCCACTTTCACTTTTCAGTTCACATCTCAGAAGTTTCTAAATTTTAAAATTGTTAAGTGATTACTTAAAAAATTATATTTTATTAATTATTTTTATTTTGTGCCAACCTTTTTATGAAACTTTTATATCATATTACAACTGTAAATGGGTTTTATTATGTTACTTTTGTTTGCCTAACTTCGTTCATTGTCTTTCTATAGCTGCGTCGTAATTCTTGACTCAAACCTTTGTTAACATAGAATGTAGTTTATGTGGTTAAGTTTACCAATGTTAAAATAATATAAAAATTTTTGTAACGATCTAATGGATGCAGCCAGGGTGAACGCGCCACACGCACAGGTCCTCGGGACCCATGTGAGGTTTTTTTATTTGATATTTCGTAATGCTGCCAATTAATTTTGTTTATACGAATAAAGAATTGTTTGATTTGATTTGATTTGATGTCGCCTTTCATCCCCATACGTGTGGAACGAGCGTACTCCTAGTAGTTACTCATTTACTCAATGCAATAGCATGTAAAGTCAATGGCAATAGTCTTCGTGTGGCAACTGGCAACACTGGTTTTCTCAGTCACTTCTCCTACTCCACTGGGCTCAATGGCCCTATATAACCCATAACCTAAACCTAGTCCTAGACTGTTCGACGTTCGACTGTTGTGGTTAGGCTAAAAGTAGTGTTCTGTTCTGACAGTGTCTTGTGATTCTATAGTTAGTTTGGAACGTATTTAGTTTGTAAAGGTGTTATTTAACTGTAACAGATTTTTAAGAAAAATTCTTTAACCTCCATATAGTGCTTTTTCCAAAAAAATTCCAACTTTAAATGCCCGTATCGCCAATTAGTAGTACCACAGTTTCATAACCTGAAAGCTTCCCTTTGGCAACTCAGTAAAATTGTCTTTAAGACTAAAAAGATCCTTTCAAAATGTTTCACTTAAAGAACATTACTAAAATGTCAATCAGATTAATAAATAGTGATGTTAATAAATTATTTAAGTTTTCACCTCCCATCTCAATGGCTGCGATTAGGGCAATTCATGACATTCCAGACAGATTAAAAGATGTCCCCACTGCAGAAAATCCTAGATTTTTTGACATGGTAGAGTATTTCTTCCATCGTGCTTGTCAGATTGCTGAAGATCATTTGGTGGAGGATATGAAGACCAAACTGTCCCTAGAAGAAAAACAGAAAAGAGTGAAAGGAATACTGATGGGAATGCAGCCTTGTGACCACATAATAGAAATAAATTTTCCGGTTCGACGGGACAGTGGGGACTATGAAATGATTCAAGGCTATCGTGCCCAGCACAGTACTCATCGAACACCTTGTAAAGGAGGTAGGCTATGTACCTGGGTTAGCCTATATTAGGCTCATTTTCCCCTTTAAGTTATTGTCATGACGTCCCTAATTCAATTGCATTTAACACATTCGCTGCAGCTAATAAAAAGATTAAACCTTCCCCAGACCCTACAAAATTTTATTGTACCAAAACATTCTTTATAGTTACCTATGACATAATTAAGGAAGAGAGGTCAAAAATGTTATCCGTTGTGTTTATGACGTCATTTCGTGACGTCATATTTATGGCACAATACTGTGCCATCAGCATACAGGTGAAAATAATGTACTAAAATTGAAAGAAGTACTTGTTTATTTGAGTAAAACACAATAAAGATAATAAAATTATGAATGAAAAACACAAAGGGGGTTATTTAAAATGTTTTGAAATTAACTACCTACCCTAAACTATCTTCATTGTCTATCACTAAACATGGTACCGTATTTTTCGTAGCACGGCAGGGCACTGCGCACAAAAGTAGGCCTATAGTGTTCGTTTGGTTTTTGAGATGTGCTAAACATAGGCCTAGTTAGAAAAATCGTCTGTCCACAACAAATGCAAACTTCACACTGACAGGAATGGCGGCAATGAGCGCAAGCGTGGCACTTTACTGTTCCCGCCGCTACAGCGCTGCTGTCGTTGCGACGAGGGAACTGCTCAGCTCCAAGGTAAAGCCACACCTACCCTCCACGCTAAGATGGTATACAACTAGTTCCGCCAGGAGCTAACCTAACAAAATACAAATGATGAGTGCATTGTAGCATGGCACAGTACTGTGCCATTAGCAGCGAATGTGTTAAACATGTTTTGTTAGGGAACAAAACAGGGTAGGCCCTAGGCCTACATTAATATTCATTAGCTTAAGTATCATTAGGTAAGGTTAAGTTGGAGTTGTGATAATCCTTTAGAATTCTAATTATGGTTTAGTTGAGCCAATGGTTGGGCCTATTCCTATCTAGGCTTAGAAGTAAAGTGTCATTGGCTTTAAAGGTAGGCCCTTGATTTAGGGGGCCTCTGTTCACTCATGTCTTTTGAGTGAACTTTTCGCTGAATAGGCCTAATTTTCTTCCATATACTGTCTTCCCAATCATGATCCTCCTGACTATCGCACCCACTCATTGCTGCATCTCCCTTCTCTACAGTTCTCGTGTAAGGAGGTTGAGATGGCCCTAGCTAACGTGGACATACACAAAGGCATTGGCCCTGATGAAATATCCCCGTCTTTTCTACAACACTGTAGCTGCATTCTTGCATCCCATTTAACTTGCTTTTTCATTTCTGCATGCTAAGATCAGGGTGTTTCCTAGAAATCTGAAATCTATTTTCATAACACCCATACCCAAGGCTGGTGACCCTACAAATGTCAAGAATTGCAGGCCCATTGCGATCCAGTCAGCCCTCGCCAAAGTCTACGAGTCACTGGTCGTAAAGGCTGTCCTGAAATTAATAGACCTAATGTTTAAGAATTATTAATTTCATTATTAGTATTATCAAATTATTACTATCTGTATCTGTATCCAATGTCAATGCTGCGGAGCAGCACAAGTTCTCTGAAAGTATGCAGGCCTATATTTAAATTTCTATAATAACATGGATTCTCACTTTAACACAAAATTTTTACGGGGCAAGTGAGAATGCTGGCCTAAAAAAAAAAAAAAAAAAAAAAAAATAAAAAAATAGTAGGCTATTCTAATGGAAATAATTTTTTTATTAAATATGGCTGGATTCCTCATTTCTTCATGAACAAAATGGTGCTTTCTATATTATTTTACTACCTATTTTTGTTTGATTATTAACCCTTCCCGGGCTATTGACGGATATATCCGTTAAAGTTCATTTCTATTCCGGGCTGAAAACGGATATATCCGTTTTAGAAATTTTCTTTTCTAGGATAAAGACGGATATATCCGTCCAAAAGTACGAAAAACATATGTTGAATATATTACGATTATAAACATAATATTGACTTTCTGACGGGTAATTTAGTTTTTGCAGATGGCAAGATTATGTCCCGTGACTTTTTCACCAGTTTCATGCCAAAACAACACATGTGTAGCACGAAACTGTCAGTTTGCGCTGGGACCTTACAGTGAGTGTTTGTTTACGTTTTTGTAATGACGTACTATGAGTTTTATTTCAAAATAATTATTCCAAATGACTTAAATTTTGCTGAAGATGTTATAAAATACTAAATAAGAAGTGCATCTGAAGAGGATTTAGTATTTGACAGTGAAAATAACTATAATATGAAAAATGATTCTGGCGAAGAAAGCGATGAACCAGAAGCCCAATGTATTGTAATTCTTGCATTTTTAGCTTTTGTTTTTTTTTTTTTACTGTTTTTAAGAGGAACTGTTTTTAATCCTATACTATAATACGAGGAATGTCTGAAGGGATGTGTGTTCCACGATCTCGAAATCTAGCTGTTAGATTTTGCTTAAACTTTGCATTTAAGAGTGTTTTGGCCAAAAAATAAGTTTAGAAACTGACTCAATCCCAGGAAAAATCGAATTTGGTCTAAATTTAAGTTTAAAAATCGTAATTTTTAACATTGGTCTTATGGGTTGCTATTTTGGTAACGAAATAACAACGAAATGTAAACAAAAATAAAGAAACATTAATGTTAAGCAGACTTTTTGAAACAGCTGTTAACTGTAAAGAGGTATAATTAGTTGTTGGTGGAAATATTAAAACTGACCAAAAAACCAACGAGCAAGGCTCGGTTAACCTGGTACTGTTATATTATGATAGGTAGTAAATAAAACAACAAAATGACATAAAAGGATATATTCGTCCTCCGCCCGCAAAAATACTCCAAATTATCAGCAGTTTTCATATTTCTAGATTGTTGCTCCAGGCGGCGGACGGATATATACGTTTACTTAAGTTTTCTTGCGTGCCAAAGACGGATATATCCGTTATCTCAAATTTTATTTTCTTTATAACATGTGCAAAAAAATTGTTTCACCACTGAAAACGGGTTTTTTTATAACGTATGAATTATTTGGAACAAATTTATGACAAAAAATCACAACATTATGTTTTGAACTTTTGCTTAGAATAATTCCGTCTCAGCCCGTGATGTAATGTAGCCCGGGAAGGGTTTATAAGTACATTTTTTCTTGCTCTCAGCCAACAAACTTAACACTTAACATGTAAGGTTTTTTGGCTTATATTTTTTTGGCAAAATAGATTTCTTTCTTTCAAAACCAAATATAGGCTATATCCTGAAAGAGAAAGAAATTTACACTAAAATTAAGTTATTATACCTAACTCTTATCCTGGGCAAAATGGACCAGTTAGTTGGTTGGTATCAATGTATAACGTAATCCATATTGATTACGTTGACAGGTTAACAGGTTACAGCAAGCTTAAATCTTATACGTTGTAAAGATCATAAACCATGAGCCCCCCCGAAGATCATAACTCCCGGACGACACCCCAAACTTCCGGGCAGCTTTTTCGCTATTGCCGACTGTATGAGATTCAGAACACACGACAGGCGAAACAGCCGGGCCCCGTGGAACAGCAGTGTTGCGCAGTTAAATTTAGTCTAGTTCAATCGCGTTTCTCAGAAGACCCACCTCTGGGTATAATTTTATATAGGCCTAATAATACATTGTCTTTTTAGTACCATAGCTTATATAGTATTTTGTAATACAATTAAAAACCTGATTTTTTAGGCTATATAAAGTAAAAATGTTTTAATCTTTATATTATTATAGAATATATGCTTGATAGATATTACTGTACGTGTTGCAATATTCAACTTTATGATAACCTGCATAAGAACTGTATGGTACACATAATAATTGACTTAGGATTTTAAAACAATTTGGGTACTGTAATCCACTGATTGATATACTTACATAACAAATAGATAAACAAATGTGAACTATTAAAATTATAGGTTGATTTGGGCAAAGATGTAATCAGTAAAAAGCTATCTGGGAGTTTTGCCGTCCTGTACATGTCCCCGGCCGCAGATTAGATGTTATCAAAATGTTGCGTCGGCAAGTATGTTGGGGGCTGTCCATATATTACCTCATCCGAAAATTGGGGGGAGGGGGGGTCCAGATTGAAAATGATGGTAGAGGGTGATGTGCAAGAAGGGGGGAGGGGGCAGGTCGGCTTTGATATGAGGTGATTTTAAAAATTATGTTTTATATGAAATTTAGACAGAAAAACAATGATAAATTGGTACACAATTCAACTATTATAAAATAATTATCTAAGAAAACACAGACTATTTTAGGTGTTGTTTAACAGTTTACTTTTCCATTATATATATATCGTATGGCATTAATAGCCAGCCACCAACTTCAGAAAAATATAATACATTCTCTGAGGTGCTTAGCACCTGCGTCAAAAAATTTAAAAACTAAACTAAAAACATAAAGTTATGATCTCTCTTTACAAAGCTAAATCCAGGGCGCTAAGCCATTGCAACCCAGCTTCACTTGCACAATGCAGCCCAATCAATCCTTCGGGGAAAGCACTCAAAGGGCACTCATTGACTATGTGAGTCATAGTCTGCAACTCCGCTCCACAGCGGCATGACTGGTCTTCTGTCATTCCCCATTTGTATTTCCAATAATTACATCTTCCCACACCAGTGCGGAATCGATTGAGAACGGTCCACTGCTTCCGAGGAAGATCCATACCACTTACTGCTAAGGTTGGGTCAGCAATTAAAAATTGATTCCGGCCTTGGAAAGAGTCCCAGGAGGAAGTCCAGTCGGTATGGATGGAAAAGTTTGTCTCCGTCAACTGGGATGCTGTCCGCAGTGGTGGTCTTCGGGACCTCAATCTGCCCGTCTCCTGGGGTAGGTAATCATGGATGGGTAGCTGTGGATTGGATACGATCTTATTATATTCCCTAGTAAGTGCCTCCCTTCGTCTTATTTCAGGTGGAGCGATATTACACAGCACTGGGAGCCAGGGTACAGGTGTTGCCATGAGTGTACCACTTATGGCTCTCATAGTCCTGTTCAGTTGGACGTCGATCTCTCTGACATGCACACTGTTCAGCCACAC
This sequence comes from Neoaliturus tenellus, assembly GCA_030545055.2. NCBI lineage: Eukaryota > Metazoa > Arthropoda > Insecta > Hemiptera > Cicadellidae > Neoaliturus > Neoaliturus tenellus. The sequence goes on from CM061533.1 coordinate 238,099,725, forward strand.
AGGAGCACAGTACTCTGCGGTTGAGTAAACCAGGGACAAAGCAGTGGTTCGCAGAGCTTGTGCATTAGCTCCCCATGTGGAGCCAGCAAGGTGATGGACAATGTTAGTCCTAGCTCTTACCTTGGCTGCTGTCTTTTGTAGGTGGCTTTTGAATGTGAGAGACCGATCTAAAGTGACTCCCAGGTACTGTGGGTGATCATTGTGCTTTAGCTCAACACCGTCAAATACGATTTTAAGCTTTTGGTGGGCTAGTCTATTGTTCAAGTGAAAGCAAGATACCTCAGTTTTAGTTGGGTTTGGATTTAGCTTCCAGGCCTTAAAGTATTCACCGAGGGTCTTGAGGTCATTTGTTAGTACTTCCTCAGCATGTCGGAATTCCTTGTGCTGATAAGCCAGTGCAATATCATCCGCATAGGCAAACTTTAAGGAGCAAGTGTCAGGCATGTCGGCAGTATACACATTAAACAGCAGTGGGGCAAGCACTGACCCCTGTGGCAGGCCATCTTTTAATTGCCTAAAAGTACTTTCCTTGCGTCCCAAATATACTTTAATCATCCTATTGGAGAGCATCGAGTTGAGGAGACGCAACAGGAAAGGGCAAGGAATCAGGTTATAAAATTTAATGAGAAGGCCTTTTCTCCAGACAGTGTCATAAGCTGCAGTAAGATCTAAGAAAGCAACAGAGGTTTTCAGTTTTCGCTCAAACCCATTCTCGATGAAGGAAGTAAGAGCTAGAACCTGGTCACAACAGTTGCGCCCAGGCCTAAACCCAGCTTGTTCGACGGGGATGCTGGAATCCAGAACAGGGAGGATTCTGTTGTATATCAACCTCTCGAGCAGCTTATAACAGACACTAAGAAGAGCTATGGGTCGGTAACTTTCTGGAAGTTGTGGATCTTTATTTGGCTTCAAGACAGCTATTATTTTCGATCTTCTAAATATACCAGGCAAGTCGCCGGTTTCCCTTATGGAATTAAAAACTGCAAGAAGCCACTGTCTAGCCTTTTTACCCAAGTGTTTTATGAACTCCGGGAAGATTTCATCCATACCTGCTGCTTTGCCAATTGGCATAGCATCAATCGCCACATCCAGCTCATCTACTGTGAAAGGTCTGGAGACTTCCAATGGCACTTGCCGACTTTCCTTAATTTCGTTAAGCTTAAAATTTATTTTCCTATCTGCGGACGTACGCACCGGTTTAGATAGACAGGAGAGGCGTTTTGCAATAACACAAGGGTGAGGTTGCGAGGTTGCGGGTTTTTCATTTGGCTTACCAGTGGAGAGCTTCCTGAGTAGAGACCAAGCTTTCCGACTACTGCGGGTGAAGTTCAGATTTTCAACAGTTTTCACCCATTTCTCTCTCCTGGAGTTGTCGAGAGAGTTAAGGAGTTGGTCCGCTACATCTCTGTCGGCAGTGTCAGTGAACTCACTGTAAAGGTCTTCGCACTCTTGACTCCATCCTGGTATGTACTCTTTCCTGAAACCTCTTGGGATAGACGCTTTAGCGCAAGACAGAACAAGTCGTGTGAACCGATCATAGTTTTTTATTTTAGGGGGGATGAACCTGATGCCTTTGTCAAGCCTGGAAGAGAAGGCCTCCCACTCAGCTTTGTTGAAGTTCCACCTAGGCCGAGGAAAAGATCTTACGAGAGGAATTTGGATTCCCACTGATATCAGAACAGGCCTATGCTGAGAGTGAGGAAAAGCATCTAGGACCCTCCTGCAAGTTGGTATGGGTGTTGCTGACCGGTCACGAGAACAAAAGCACAAGTCTGGGGAGTACCCACGACGCCATCGGGCAGAATGGAAAGTGTGTGGGTCCTTGGCATTAAATACCAAGAAAAGGTTGTTATTTTCAGCCCAGCTTGTAAGACGAGTGCCATTTTCATCATCGGACGAGTATCCCCACTGTGTGTGATGACTGTTAAAGTCACCTACATATACTACAGGATGTTCAAAAGATGGGAGAGCTGTATCTGGCCACTGGATGTTCGGTGGTTTGTAGACATTGACAATGGTAGTCTCAGATACCTTAACAGCAATAGTAAATATGCTGTTCACACAACTTTTCCATTGAGGAAGTCATTTTGGCTTAATTTCTGAAGGTAAATTCAGATTTGATTGGTCTATTTAATTTGTAACTAACCATTCATAATGATTTGATGTATGTAAACAAGTAATACAATGTTAAATGTTAAAAATTTATCATAACGTGAACTGAGCATGTCTTCTTTCTTTATATGGGAAAGGAAGTGGTGGAGAAATAATGTGTCATGTATGATAGTTGTCATATGGTGATTGTTTGATAAAATAACTTTTTTGATAAAATAAACAGGTTTTCTTAACACTCATTAATTTTTTATTATCTAGTTTGGGTTAAATTAAAACTAACTTATGGGTCGGTTTCACAAAATGCAACAATTTAAGTCCCAATGTTATTGGTTGTAAATAAATGAATGAATATGTTATAAAAATGTGTTGTATTATACCTTACCCTGCCCTTTACTTAAATAGGATAAGTGTTTAGCTATATTTGAATTTATCAAATTATTATTACGTAAAACATATGTCAAAATTTAATACAAGTCGCTCACTGTCACCGGGTCATCTAGTCCTAAGTTACGACGCAGCGAAAATGCACATAAACAAACAAATTCGTCTAATTTACTTAATAGCTGTCGAGAACAAGACAGACAGAAAGAAATCCATAGACAAACGGGAGGATTTTCTTCAACAACTAGGGCCTATTTATTTTGTCGTCTACAGAGCTTGTCCCTCAAAAGAGTTCCGCCACAAACATCCAAATTGGAACCAGCCAAAAAAATATTACTGCTTCGGTTATTTGGCGGGAAATCACTTTCTGTGTAGTTGAGAACTGTTATAAGTTGGAAGTGTGTGCTGATTGTGGAGTTTTTAAATTGCTTTTTATTTCATTTTAAGTGAAATAAGAGGAAAGTTTGATACCATACCTTAATTGCATTACAAGTCACTTCACTTCATCAAGTCACTCATATAAAACTTTCAATTTTGAATATGTTACCCACGAAAAAGACGTATTTATGTTAGAAGAGTTAAAACATAACCTAACCTCAAATTAAACCGGCCTACATGCGGCTGTATGTCGGCTATTGGAGTTTAAATGTGGGATTTACAAGTTACTTACGCTCAAGTCGCTCATGTGAGTGAACGTTTGAGAGGTATTGAGAGGTATTTGAGAGGTTTGAAAGGTATGACTAATTACATAGTAGTCAGACATAGTAAATCGTAAATATATTTAATTTTATACTTTTTAATTATTGCTGGTGATAAAACACATATTTTTTTATTAAAATAGCGATTTTGTTTGAGGTTATGTGTTTTTTTTTTTTATAGTAGTTTACGGCAACACAAGAATTTGCGTGAACAACTTGTATTTTTGTATGCCTTTTGCATTAGAAAACAACTTTTTATGGGGAATAAATAAAAACTTCAGCTTAGCTGCTTTTGTTTTGAGATTAGTATAGTATGTTCAATTGATTAGGCCAAAAATTTATTTTTTTATAAAGAAGTTAGTTTTTTTTTCTTCCAGGAAATTAAAACATTTTGTGAAACCGACCCTTATAATTTTTGATAATTTAATCTATTTCAAATAGAAGTGATAAGGAATGGCGGGGCGGGGTGAATCACCTTGGCACCTGCAAGGGAAGGAGAGGGAGAGAGCAATGATGACTCATATCCAACAAGGAGGGTATTGAAATACGTTTTTTTTTTACAACTTCCGATCCTATATATATATATATAATGTGGTACTACAGTGGTTAGTAAATGAAATATCCGGTTTGAATAGTTCTTTCAACAAACAACCGCCAAAATGGGGATAAAAAATTAATTGATAGGTACCGGTAGTCTTAATAAATCAATAAAGAACAGAACTTAAGTAGCTTTGACGAATAAAAGCATTATTTTTATTTAAAACGAAGGTTTGTTAAAAATTACGTCATTTTTCTGAGAGAGTGGGGTCAGACAAATTATGATGGTAGGATGATTTTAGGAGGGGGGTCCAAAAAAGGCCAAAAAGCGATGACGTGCGGGGAAGGAGAAGGTTTGCAGGGGCGGCAATGTTGCACGTGACCCTGACACCTGATAAGTTTAAGCGCTTGCTCAAATTAGATTCATAGCACGGCGCAATTGGTGCTAGGGGTGGCAGCGATACAGTCAGTTCTTTACTAAACGCAACAAAAAGGAAAAAAAAAACTGGATATCAACAATTAGTTGTTTTGTTACTTGTGTTTCATCACATTCTAAAAATATTTATTTTGGCGTAGATATTTTTTAAAATTTTTGCCGCCCTGGGCAGTTGACTAGTTTGCCTGATAGGTGCGCCGGCCCTGATTATAGTTTTATATTTTTATCTAACCTCTGACCATGCAAGGGGCATTTTTACTTTGCAGTTTCAGGGGGAAGCATTTAAAACCCTTTAATTTTGTTGTCATCCTCTAATTGAAATCAATTGCTTGAACCGAACCAGCCTTCCCCCCCGCCATCATGAACTAAAGTCACTGTTAAACATTTGGATAGCTAGATGCCCAAATGTTTAAAAGTTACCCAAATTTATTTACTAATCTCATGTTGTATTGCAGGTATTCGTTTCTCAGAAGAGGTTTCAAGAGATGAAGTCAAGGCCCTCTCTGCCTTGATGACCTTCAAGTGTGCTTGTGTTGATGTTCCTTTTGGTGGAGCAAAAGCTGGTGTCAAAATTGACCCTAAGAAGTATAGTGAATTTGAACTTGAAAGGATAACACGCAGATTCACTTTGGAATTGGCAAAGAAAGGGTTTATCGGTAATGTTTGTCTAATTATTACCTAGAAATATTTAACTGAAGGAAAGATCAAAAGTATACTATAGCCCCACATAATTCTACATGCTCATTTAAAGTGTGCCTGTGGTTATTGTATTGCAATATAAGTAAATGAAGTAGTAATTAATTTTGAATAAAAATTATTTTTTTCATTTTTATAGTCAGGGTCGCCACTCAACTGAATAAGCCGTGAATCTCACCTACCATAAAAACCTGGAGTAGGCCAAGAATTTTATCACAAAACCTTTCAAAATTTTCTTTTGCTTTAAGTAGAACCCTGATTGACGAACGCAAAACGGTATATATATTGTTAAAGTTTCCCTATCAAAAGACTGGTAGGTACAAAATACTTTTATACTATTATGGTGGCCTATGATTGAACATTGTGGAACCAGTGACATCAAGTTTTACATTAAATTGTGTTTCAGGGCCCGGTGTTGATGTTCCTGCTCCAGATATGGGCACAGGGGAACGTGAAATGTCTTGGATTGCTGACACTTTTGCAAAGACCATAGGTTTGTTAAAATTTCCACTAAAACATTGTTTAGTATTTCCTACATGGGTAGCCTACTCAAAATACTTTGTTAACACGTAATATGCTTTTAAACAAAGGTATTTGTTAGCTAGGCTTTGTAAGCTACACACACTATCAAATTTCTTAATCTTTTGCTTCATTCCACAATAAAAAATCACTATTACGTGAGCAAATATTTGCATAATATTTTATGAATTAAGTTTGTTTGCCTAGCTATAAATAAGTACAGACACGTAATACACTGGTTACATCTTGCAACTTTATCAACCGTAAATGATTACCACAAGCAAAAACAATTAAATCAATTTTTAATTAGAGATTAATATAATAGTAAACCTCTAACACCGTACATCTTTTCCCATACTCACATCAGTATGACAAAAAAAAGAATTTAAATTTCCTAGTTAGTTTTTGTAAAAATTCTAATGATTTGGATAAAAGTGTAACAAATTATTATTGGTCAAATTGTACAATAATGTTCGTTAAATAATTATTATCATTACTATGATCCCACTTTGTCGTTGTTATTTATCAAAGTGTTAGCTGTATCATTCATTGTATTTTGATCAAATGTATTTTCAGCATCAATGTTACCCGTCACAGTCACAATTTCATTGACTGTGTATAATGTTTTTATTTATTTTTTTATTTTTTTTAGCTCATGCTGTGACATATTATACCTGATTGTATTTAGTGAGTTGGTTACTTAGCCATAAACCAAATGCATTGATATAAAATGGTGTGTTGCCGCAAATAAATTAATAAATCCCCCAAACATCACCAATCAAACTAATTTTACAATGACTTGTTTTGGGATCAAGGTTCCATTTTTAATCTTTAGGCCTATGCCACCTTCCCACCAAATCTAGATTAAAATTTTAGTGAAAACATAGAACTGTAAAAGTAGACAATTGTAAAAGGTAAACAAAACACAATCACAAATTATGATCATTGAATATCTCATCACCCCTTACCCAACCTAAACTATGTACACCAAGACTTAATCCGATTGCTGATCCTGAAAAGTCATGCAACTTTGCCTTTTGCTAAAGATGTTCATTTAGTATTATGTGCAATGTATGGAGTAATTATTTATAATAGCGTAATACTGTATACGGAATTATTTTGGTCCGGCCTCAAGGTTCAACCATGAACAAAATTAATAATTGGTTTCAGAAAAGAACAAACATTAATTTACAAATAATTTTATCTTTCCCAAAACTGAAGAGTTACATAATTTAAAGGTCATTTGGATATCAACGCACACGCTTGTGTGACGGGCAAACCCATCAACCAGGGAGGCATCCACGGCCGCATCTCAGCCACCGGCCGGGGCGTGTTCCATGGACTCGAGAACTTCATCATGGAGGCCAACTACATGAGCATGATCGGCACCACCCCTGGCTGGGGTGGAAAAACCTTCATTGTTCAGGTATGTTACCTCGACCTTCGGTGTGGAAAAACCTTCATTGTTCAGGTATGTTACTCCAACTTCGGGGTGGAAAAACCTTCATTGTTCAGGTATGTTACCTCCACCTTCAGGGTGGAAAAACCTTCATTGTTGGTGGTATGTGACCTCCCCTTCGGGGTGGAAAAACCTTCATTGTTCAGGTACCTTACCTCCACCCTCACTCACAATATTCCCTCACAGTTTGCAATTGAAAATTTTTTTCATACAACGCTAAAATGTAAAAATTTGAAAACAAAAATTTTGGGGAGCAATGAATTTGATAGTAGCTGTAAACATGTTATAAGTAAACAGGTAAAATATAACATGAACAGGTTTCAAATGTAATGGCTTAATCACCTAGTATTTGAAGAATGGTCTCACTATGCCGAACAGGTTTTCACTTACCCTGGCATACGATGCACTATTGCACGATGCAATTATGCCATAGTGTTTTTTAGAAAGTTATTATTTAGCATAAAAATGTGATGGTATGGTTGGTAAATTGATACCAAACATAATGAGAACAAATCCAATGATTGCAAGCTTGCTTAGGTTTTTATGACCCTCAATACCTAATTTACTCAGATGACTATGAAAAAAAATTTCTTCAGCATAGTGATAAAAGTTGTAATGGTTTAAAAAGATAATAGATTATTGTACCTTTGGTGTATTTTGTATTTATTATCATAAAACATTAAAATTTATAAAAATATTTTCAAAATTATATATTTATTTGTTTTAAACACCTATATACAACTGTATGATTTTTTAAAGGTGTATGATACATAAAATAAGCTAACATAAAAACACTATATCCTACTTATTTCACATTAGATTAATTCTTGTTTCATTTTTTCTTGCATACTAGTATACTCTACCATTTTTTTTCTAGTATACTCTTCCATTGAATAAAAGTGATTTTGAAATAAGATATTCTTTCAGCTTTCGGTAAAAACCATTCTGATTTTGTTCTTATTTTACAAAGTTTGGTAATTTCAGGATAAATTTTGTACCTATGTAACACTTGGAATTTTATTGCAAAAATTTAAGTAATGGTGATTTTTCATGTATTTAATATTTATGATTTCTTACTTAATTATTCATTATTTCTTGTGTATGATTTATGATTTCTAGTGTAATTTACATTTTTAACTTTGAGTAGGCAGTGAGTGTTTTTTGTATACAGTATTTAATTGCCGAAAAATGTATAGGGCCTAGTCTAAAATTTCCATCCCTGCAAAATATTTCTTATCAGAATCCGGTTTTTTTTTCAAATTTAGTATTATTTGCCAGGCTTTCTTTTGAAGTATAGTTATTTTGTTTAATTTTGATGAGATGAATGTGAATTTATAATATGTTATTCCATAGGCAATGTGAGATTGAATAAGAGAGAAATATACAATCTTCTTCACTGCCTTATTACAATAATTTGATATTATTTTTAAATCATAAATTTTAGATTTAATTGTTTTGCTTATGTACCTATGTCTATATATATTATTTTAAAAGGAGTTTATGATTAAATTCCAATACAAACATGATATTAAATAATCAAATATGAAAAACTACATATTTAATTTGAACTTTTCCTGAATTAGGGTAAGGGCACCTCTTGCACTTCTATATGGGTCGTTATCAAATTGATGGCCAATTTGGGAAAGGTAAAAAAATTTAAAAAATTAAATCAAATAACAAGTTATTTGTTAGTAGTTCAAAGTAAATGTACTACAGAATAAAACCTTACACATATCAGAGCATAAAAATTACATTTAAGTCTGATTTTCCTGATTTCATCTCAGGAATACACAAAGAGTTTTCCCCTCGCTCACGTTTTTTTTCTTGATAAAAAAAGTGATAAAAATATGGTAAAGTCAAAAGTTATAAGCTGAATGTTGAAGGTAAATGTAATTACCAACACCTACATAAGTTAAAATGAGTTTATATTGATTATTGTGTTCTTTAGACTGGAAAATGTGCCTTATTTTAATTTTAATCTCAAAAAACTCACTTAAACTTTCCATATTTTGATATATTATTTATTATTTTTATTTAAAAATATAATAAAACAATAGTCAAGAATAGAAAATGTGATCGTGAGAGAGTGAGCGAGGGGAAATCGCCGTGAGCGAAGGGAACTAATAAATAATAAATGAAAAACTAATAAGTAAATAATTAGTATCAATTAATAATGCAAGGTGTAGTAGTAATAAAATGTATCATTACGATGATAATAGCAAAGGGATTCCCTTTAATAATGACTCATCCGTGAGCGAGGGGAACGTGAGCGAAGAGAAAATGTCGAAGGTCTTTAGTTTTTCACTTGACTATACCGGCAGTATTTTTTTTTTTTTTTTTTTTTTTTTTTTTTTTTTTTTTTTGAGGGAGAGGCGGAAAAATGCTTTACGCACACAGGTGGCCAGCCTGTAGTGTGGGACTCCCCTAAAAAACGGGTTTACCCACTAAAAAACCTCCTCTACTCTTTAGGAATCTAACCTGGAATTGTTTATCACATTACGTCAGGCTAGGCCTAAATTTGGCTTATGCCCGTGGGGCTCGCTCCTTATCCAGCCGCTCGATCAAGGGATCTGGGCCACTTCGCGGTCCAGATCGGTTTTCTTTTCCAGGAGGATGCCCCGGACGAACTGTGACAAACAATCCCAGTTGCCCTCATCCTCCAAAATCTTTTGGCAGACCGAGTCCACCGAAAATGCAACAAAAATTTGTGTGGCCTCCAGGCGGGGCCCTTCCCAACGGGGACAGCGGAAGAATGTGTGTTCCGCATCGTCGGGAACACCCAGGCAATAAATGCAGTCCGGTGAACCGGTCTTTCCCATCCGGTTCAGGTACGACCGAAAATAGCCGTGACCAGTCAAAAATTGGGTCAGGTAGTAGTCCACCTCCCCATGCCGCCGTTCCACCCATGGTTGGACCTCGGACTAAGTATAACTGGACCGAGCCCTGCCATGCAAAACTGAACTAAAAAACGTGGAAGTCTGGAGCCCGACGGGTGGCAAAAGGATCCGATGTCGCGGGACCCGAGCGAAGAACACCCAAACAGCGCTTCATGTAACCTGACATTTAAGCCATTCGGAATGAAAATAAAAAGGCAAAATTTATATTAAAATTTTCATCGTGAAATTGTGAATCTAATGGTACGTACTTAAACTTAAAATGGTCTGCTGTTAATTTTTATTATTAGGTAAAGTAAAATTCTTTTTAGTTCGCCTTAATTAGTGACACGACAAAAGTAGTATGCTAGAAAGTTTTTTATTTTTGGGTCAGGTAAAAAGTGTCCACGGAGAAGCTGTAGACGACATTCTAAATAATTTTTTTTATCCCAAGTAGGCCTAATCTTTTCTAACATTAGCCGTTTTCACTACAGATAATATTTTCTTCCAGTGTATTCGGCGCGAGCGCTGATTCTTGGATACCCGCGAGCTCGACGCAAGAGCGCGAACCAAACAGTACCGTGCTATAAATAAATCCTATCGTCTGGTAAAAATATTTTTTTAATCAGTCAGTATTTAGGACACCATGAAGAGAGGATGTAGTTGCTGTTATGTTTGTGATCAGTTTATAGTTATGGCTATATACGCGTAGTTTTTAGTTATAATTTGTTAAAATCTTGTACATTTAATTGCACTAACCGAGCTAACGGCAGCACAGAACCTGTCATTTTTAGGTGGGCTATTATATAATTTTAGTTCAAAACAACATAGTAATATTGTTTAGTATATTTTAAAGAAAATTATTTATATTACGTATTTTATTGCCAGGAAATCACAATCGAGATCGTCATGTCAACATTGTTATACGTAATTAATTTTGTTAAGAGATTACAGTAAAAATGAAAGGTACTTTGACTTTGTAAATGCAGTTAATCCTAAAGTATTTTTAGATTCCTTGGTAAAGATGTATTGCTCATTGTCAAAGCTTTAGACTCAATTGTTAACAATTGTAACCAAACACAAATATCTACGGTATGAATTTTGTAAACAGATAGCATTGCTTGTATGCAATGAACTGGGGAAGAGGGTTTTTTAAAAACATCCATAAGTCGAGGAATGTGGGGTTGGCCATTATTGTAAAAAATTAATTAAGATGATAAGTTTTGTTTTTGAAAATTCATCTCCATGATTTGGCCAAGAAAGCAACTGCCGCAGCAAATGTATCTCCAGGAACTAGACAAAAACTAGGAGTTAATTTTATTTAGTCGTGTTTAAAAGGGATTGTAAATAAACAGTGTATGAGTTTTTAGTTCTAAGACTCATTTATCTCTTCAAAGACCAATTTGTATCGTCCTGATATATGTTACTTATCGTTGTATAAAAACGCCGTAATATCATCTCATATCATAACAAAGAGATGCGAGATACTCGCGCGCGCTTCCGCGAAATCCTCAGATGCTCTAGAAAATAATTTTTACATCGATAACTGCTGGTCTCACGAAGAAATGCTTGAGATAAAAAATAAAATTCAGAATTTTAGCTACAATACTACCACTGACAGTTTTTATTTGGTCTAAAAATAAAAAACTTTCCTGCATCTTATTTTTTTCATGTCATTACTGAATTGAATTAAAAGTAAGTTTGATTAAACTATGTATTATTATTATTTACAAAACCTTTTCTTAATCTATTAAATACTGTAAGAATCACCATTTCAAGGAGAAAATTTTAATATAAAGATAACGTATTTATGTAATGGTTTAGTGGGTAAAAATACAGGTTTATTGAAGCGCTGTTTTGATTTCCGTCGCTCGGTTCCGCTGCTTTTTGCCACCCAATGGTCATGAGACGTCCACGATTTTCGCCCATTGAATGCGCGGTCCAGTTATACTTAGTCCAAGGGTTGGACCTGCTTGATAAGTCGCGCAGTCCATCGTCCTCGGGTGTCATGCTCCCAGCTATTCCGCAATACCGGCAGTATTGCGCAACCCGTTGTTTGAGGTTATAACGGCTTCATAATCAGTTCTAAAACTACCATTGCTAGTTTTGCTGTTATAATAAATGAGTTGTGAGGAGTGAGCGAGGGGAACAGCAATTAATGTACACACGATTTCTTAACTGAAATGTGTCAATAATGACCTAAATATGTCGATTACGTTGCTGCCGTCCACAACACGTCTTCCACGTAACTTCGGCCGAGCGCTACTGACAGGAACGGGAGAAACGAAACGGTCCGCGGCGATTTGGCGGCAAATTCAAAACATCCCTACACTTTTATTGGTCTTGTAGAGACACGGAAATAATGGTGAATTATTTTGAAATCAATCTGATTTTAATTATAGTATTACTTTATTTCAAAATATAACTGTTGTATGAAAATTATGGGCATTTTATATAGTTATTTTTTGTAAATTTACATGGCTTTTGTCAACTGAGAACTTAGACTCTGAGGCATGGAGACAGTGAGCGAGGGGAAAAATTAGACACATATTGTTTTTTTTTATACATTTATATTCATTCAATAATTTTATTTAAAGCAAGATCATGTTTAATAATATACTTACCATTTCTAACAAGCTTTATTTGCATGAGAAAAATTATTTTAGTAATTTTTTTCCTGCAGAGACTCAAATTGGCCATTAATTTGACAATGACCCATATATTACTGTACACCTTTGTGTATTATGCCTCTGATAATTAAGTGTTTTTATAACTACTGTATGCCCTAACTGATTCCATATTTGTTGTATAGCCACTGATATCGGTTGTATACTGATGTTTGTTTTGTTTAACATTTCAGGGTTTTGGTAACGTAGGGCTTCACACGATGAGGTACCTGCACAGAGCTGGAGCCACCTGTATCGGAGTCATCGAGCGAGACGGGTCCATTTACAACCCGGAAGGAATCGATCCCAAGGTAATTTGAATTACTTTATTCAAAATCGACTAGTTTAATATTACAAATAATTACATTCGGTATGAGTAAAGGTTACGCTTAGATATGAAAGCATATTAAGCAGACATTAAAATCAATGATTATTTTTGCAATTATTCCTGGAGCAACACAGCCTAGTCGTACGGATTTTAGTACATATTTTTAATAATAGCTCAAGTATAAAAATATTCACAAAATTTCCTGCTTCTTCAGGTGTTAGATAACCCCATGAGGGTGAGTGAGTATGTAGGTTTGTAATTTTATGGATGCTATAAGCAAACATAAGTTAAACCATATGTAGTGAATGTAGGCTACATATCAAGTTTTATCAAGCTATGTCAATAAATAAACGAGATAAGTCACATGGTTTTTTGTTGATCCCTCATAAGAACAATTTAGGAACCACATTTTTTTACTATCTCCGTAACCTTTTAAGCCAAGTTAAAAATTGTAAATAGCCTAGTAAATTTATTTTCGCAATATCTTTTAAGAACTTGGTGAAAATTGTTGAATTTTGAAAATTGCAGTCCAAAAATGCCAAAAACACTTTTTTACTCTTTTGAAACCCCATAAAACCCCGTTCCCATAAGCCATCAGTTGTAATATATTGTTTATATCACTTATTATAGATTTAATAGAAAATAAATAAATCTTAAAGATTTCCCATAATTTTTTATGGGCTATCAGCTATAATAATATTTTATAATAATAAGCTTATAATAATATCCTATTTTCAATTCTGGAAGAAAGAAATTTGTTAAAATGTTATCAGAGTCAAGTGAAATTATTATAAATCTAATGAAACACTTGAAACAGACTCTGACTAACGTTTGGTCCATTCAGAAATCACTTGATAATTTTCTCTTGTTATCAGTGACTGTACGTCCAAAGTTGTTTATTTTTGCATAAATATTTTCCACGCTCAGACTTATTAAAACTTATCTTGTTTTGATAACATGATGTCATACAGCATTCCTGTAAACAAAAAACAAACTTTCGTTATGGACTATTTTAAAAGGCTATATAAAAGACTATATAAAAGGAAAAACAAACTTTTTTATTTACTATTATTCAATATTCCGAAGAAAAAACATTTTGAAAACAAAGTTTTTTTAATGTGAAAATTTTGCGCCAACAAATAGACTAGTTATGCCTTTGTAGTGGTATTGAACAATAAAACATTTAAGTGTGCGATTCAAATAAGGCGAGATGAAGAACGTTGCTCTTATCAAGTACGGTCAGTAAATCTAGCATTGAAATGAATAAATACTTGGGCCTACCATTTGAGTTTGTAGACTGTATTTTATTGAGATAAGCATTGAAAACAGCAAAACACAAGGGTTGTCCAGAAAGTAAAGAACAATCTAGCATGGTTAAATAAAAACAAAAACAAAAGATATCAACGGCAAACTTTATTGACAAAGCCACAGACCGGGCATTGTCATGAATGGAAAAAAAAATTTTAGTGGACAGAATTATACGCCTCTTGTTTTGGATGGCGCGTCAAAGTCGTTGAAGAGTCTCACAGTAGGATTATGAGTTTATTGTTGCTTCTCGTGGCATGAAATCCACAATCCCTTTCGGTTTCTTACAGGGTGTCTACTGGTCACTGAAGTCACCAAAAGTCACGGATTTTACTTATCAGTCACGCAAGTCACCAAAAAGCCACTTGTTTTTCCTTAAAATGCAAGAAAAGTCACAGATTTTTTCGTATAAATAATACGATTGTCAGCAAAGGTTTGGGGACTATAGTAAGTCCACCCCAAAATTTTCTAAATAGACCACGTAAAAGTCACTGATTAAAAAAATTTTTCACCCCAAAAAGGCACCGAAAAGTCACTGATTTTTGTATGTACTTCGCAGTAGACACCTTGTCTTAGAATGGGCTTAACTTTATGAGAATTCAAAATACGGATTTCACTCCATACTTCACATTTCCATACTCCATACGCAGGATTTTCGATAAGCGCCGCCATTTTAAAACTCTATGAAAACAAGTAGCATAACCGCATGGAGACTCGCCGCACAATAAAGAGAAAGGAAGGGGCAAGCGGCCGAGCTCGTAATTGCAGTGGCGGGGAATCTGCGTCCCGCCCAATGCACGTTAGTTTTTTACTTTCTGGACGACCCTCGTAGCTTTTCTTAGTTGCTAAATTTATAGTTTTGAAAAAAGAATACTAATAAAGTTTTAGTTTAGGGATAAAACTATTTCCCCACTACCTTTAAGTGTAGCCTAATTATTAATACAAAAGTAAATTAGAAAGAGAGTACATGATAAGGATATTGTAGAATGGAAATTCTTTATACACTGTTAAGAACACTTTATACACTTTATACACTATTCTTTATACTATTATTTCTTATGAATCACAATTAGCCTACATAAGAAAAATTATGTGGGCCTACATTAAATGATTTAATTTTCTTTCAGAAATTGGAGGATCACCGCATTGAAACCGGATCAATCGTTGGGTTCCCCGGAGCTCAACCGTATCAGGGGGAAAATCTAATGTTTGAAAAATGTGATATTTTTATTCCTGCTGCTATTGAAAAAGTCATAACCAAGGACAATGCCCATAAGCTCCAATGCAAGGTAAGAGTAAACAAGCAAACAAACTGAGTTACAAGTAGAGGTGTGCGGATATCCGGAAAACCGGATCGGATTCGGATCGGATTCGGATATCCGATCCGATCCGAATGTACAACAGGCGTCGGATACTGTGACGTATTTTTCCCTAAGTGAAAAACTTAGAGAAGGGTTACGCCTTAAGATGGTTTCCCGGATGAAAACTCTAGCTGGGTATCGTTCCCGGGCTCGAATTTTGAGAATTTAATGAATGATTGAAAATGGTTTTGAAAATTGAAAAGCTTGGTTTTAATAATGGGATTTACTTTAAAAGGAAAACGTAAACTCAGACACAGTAGGCCTAGTCACTTGGACTCAAGAATGGCTCTAAACAGTCATCACAGTTTACGTTGGGAAGGGTAAAAAGGTGTGTATCGAAGGTTTGGTATAGGCGTAGAGAAGTCGGTAGTAAAAGGTGGTCTAGAGAGTTAAAAGTTTGGTTGTTAGTGTCCGTATCCAAAGGACAGAGTACAGAGTAGATAGAGTCAAGAGTTGGGTTTAGTTAGCCTGGTTAGGTCCGTATCCCACGGACAGAGCAGATAGAATCGAGCGTTCTGGTTTCGTTAGTTTGGTTAGGTCCGTATCCCACGGACAGAGCAGATAGAGTAAACGGAGTCGATAAATTTTGGTTTGGTTAGTTTGGTTAGGTCCGTATCCCACGGACAGAGCAGATAGAGTAAACGGAGTCGATAAATTTTGGTTTGGTTAGTTTGGTTAGGTCCGTATCCCACGGACAGAGCAGTTAGAGCAGACAGATTAGACAGAGTCGATAATTTTGGTTAGATTAGTTTGGTTAGGTCCGTATCCCACGGACAGAGCAGATAGAGCAGACAGAGTCGATAGAGTCGATAATTATGGTTTGTTTAGTTTGGTTAGGTCCGTATCCCACGGACAGAGCAGATAGAGCAGACAGAGTAGATAGAGTCGATAATTAGGGTTTGATTAGTGTGGTTAGGTCCGTATCCCACGAACAAAGTGAATAGTTGGTCAATAGTTAGATTGAGCTTATTTGTTAGGTCCGTATCTCACGAACAAAGAAAACAGAGAGGTTCAAGAGATTAGGTCGAGCTAGTTTGGTTAGGTCCGTATTTCACGAACAAAGAGAATAGTTTGCAAGAGTTAGATTGAGTTAGTTTGGTTAGGTCAGTATCTCACGAACAAAGAAAATAGAGTTTCAAGAGTTAGACTGAGTTAGCGTTGTTAGGTCCGTATTTCACGAACAAAGAGAATAGATTTCCAAGAGTTAGATTGAGCTAGTTTGGTTAGGTCCGTATCTCACGAACAAAGAAAATAGAGTTTCAAGAGTTAGATTGAGTTAGCGTTGTTAGGTCCGTATTTCACGAACAAAGAGAATAGATTAGCTAAATCCGGTAATACATAATTAAATGTTAAATGAGAAAACAAGAGAAATATAGTTTTCTAGGAGTGAGGGAGAGTGTTTAAGTCACCAACTGGTATTTAACTATGGATAAATAATTGCGAAAGTAATTTTTGAGAGGAATGCACTTAGTGTAGTGGCAATGGAGTCAAAGCACAAATAAAACAGCAAGCTTAAAGCACAGTAACTACTTTACAATACAGACCTTTAGTACCGTATTTCACGGAAATATACAATGATTTTTGTTGGAGGAAAAAAAATATGTTGGCCTAGAACCGGCAAAATGCACCTACTGCTGCCGTTTTCGGTCGCACAAAATTAACTTTTTAAAGTCACTCTACGGCACCGTATGTCCACGGAATTATTAATAAATTGATTTGTAATTATTAATCAGATTTATTTTCTTCACCGGGTTTGCACGGACCTGCTGAAACAAGTTACAAAAGTAGGTTTAATTAATTAATTAATTTTGAAAATCTGGCTTTATTCTAAACCAATAAATTTGTCCTAGCTGTCTGTATTCCACGGACCTGGTTCGTATTAAGAATATTACTACTCCGTGAGTTCGTAATACAAATAATTTACAATCCGGGCTTGCACAGACCTGCAAGGACAAGAAAAAACCAAGTGATTTTCACCAGTTTTTACGTTAAAAATAATTTTTTTCTTGATTCAAATTTACAAATTAATCCCTACCGTCCTGTATTTCACGGACTTTTCTGTATTAATTTAATTCTCACCGCGTGAGTAATTAATTAATTAACGTACCGTGTTGGTACGGACTGGTAAAGACAAGTTTGCAAATAAAAAGTTTTAATAAATTCAAGAAAATAATAAATCAATCCTCTTTTAGAATATTTAACTTAAATCAATGGTTTTAATCGGAAATCGTTTACAAAAAAAAGATATATAATCGCTAATTGTAAGCACTAAAGTCGTAGATTCGTTCGAGTACTTACAAGTTGAGTCGAGACCTATTCGGGGTCTTGTTGAGTCAGGGAACTGTCGGTTCCACTCGGGCACGCTGGTTTTGTTAGCACACCTTGTGCCAGTGCGCATGCGCGCCTCTCCCCACCACCCTGGAGTGGGGATCGCTCATGCCGAGGGTCGGGCGGCCGGCCCGCGGCCGTGCTGCACCGCGGCAACTATCAGCTGACGGGTACAAGGAGATAAGACGCAACAACAAAACTGCGCCTATCTCGTTCGTATATTCTTACCACTGATTTAATACATTCATTCACTTGGGATTGACAGCAAGTCTTCTTGACAAATAAATTATTAAAACTTGATATTTTAAATATTCAAAATGTTCTTGTTGATCCTTTTTAATTTAACTTTTGTTTACAAAATGTAATTGATCTTTGGAATAAATATTTAATTATTGTGCTGTAAATATAATAAAAGTAATTGTTGAAGGTGATTGAATCTGGTTGGTTGTTGTTTATATGGAGAGTGGAGAAAAAAAATATTCATGGAAATTTGGCGTCCCTTACACTCCTCTCTTACTTTGGAAAGAAAAAAAAATTGTAAAAAAAAACTCAGTGCCTTCTGGTAGAATAAAATCTACTCTGGTTCGATTTTGCTCCAACTCAAATTCCTTTCTTGAATGGTAGGGTACAAATAAAATTAATATAATTGCATGAACAATTTTCCTTTATTTTGTGCTGTAAAGAGGCACTTGGACAAATAAAAATATCAGTCTCTTCGTTACTTAAAAAAATTAAAGCTAAGTGACAACTTGTCAAAATGGAAAAAAATAGAGCTTTGAATAATAACGGCAAAACAAAACATTCTTCAACAAACATAAAAATAAATATCACAGTCTTCATAAATAAAATAAACAATAAATTCTTCTCGAAATAGAAAAAAAACTTATCACAGATTAATTGGTAAAATTTAATAATAACTAATGACTAGCAAAATAAAAGAAACTTCAAATGTAAAAAAAAAAAAAAGATTCTTCTACAGTAAATCATAAAATATCACAGTCGTGTTACGTTTAAATAAAATAAAATGACTTCTTAAACAGATTAATAACTACAATCACAGTTCGTTCAGTCTTTCTTGTTTTGTTCAGCGATACTCGGGAGGGAGGTCCCCGACTTTGACACGGACAAAAGATCCGTCTGGGAGAAGAAGCGCCTTCTTCTAGCACGGTACCTCTTCCAGGGTTGGAGGGTCGGAATGGGTCGCCCTGCAGAGGGTGGGGTGATTGGCGACGGTGGTCGTGGCTCGATTGGTTGGTCGTGCAATAAGGATCCGCTGGTCGGGGGCGGGTGGCGGTCAACAGGTCCTCCTTCTGGCTCTGGCTCGCTCTGCACCTCGACGATTTCCTGTCCCGGCTCTACTGGTACTTCAGCTTGGTCTACGGCCATGGCCTCCTCCACATTTATTAGGTCTAGGTCTTCGATCAACAACGAAAGGCATGGGGACGGAGACCGAGTAGTTAAGTCCCTGCTTCGACCATCTCGAAGTCGTCTTCGACTGGGGTACAGGACGCAGGATCTTCCGCCGCTTCTTGGCCCTTTTCGGGGATTCGGGATAGGTCGAAGCAGACTGGAGAGACGTTCTGTGAGTAATTGTCCTCAATGGCTTCCGTGAGTGCTTCTAGCATGGGGTCCCACGAGGACCAAAAGTCGTGGGCCTCTCCTTTGATCAGACAAGTGCCACCTGAAGGTTTGAAGTCGGGGTTGTACTTCGGCGGTGTGGGGGAGTCCAAGGTCTTCAACACTGGCCCCTCGAGGAAAAGTCGTCCCTCCGCCTCCTCGCCGGTAATGTCCGTTCGGCCAAGGACGGATGCACGCCGCAGTGCGGACGCTATCTGATTTCGATAAGCTGCCGGATCGAAATCCCCCGAAGAGATGGGGCGTCCCGAGGACAGTCTCTCGGCAAACCAGCATGCGTACACCCCGCAATCGATGCTCCCCGCTGGTTGTCGTAGGGACGCTGTTTGTCCAAGAAGGAGCCATTCATCTTTCTGGAATGGGATCCCGAGGTCTTCCGCCAGTGCTTGAAAGTAGGATAGTATGTCCTGGCTAATCATGTATCTCATTCTGCCCAACGAGTCAACTGCGTGGATCACCTTCCTTTTGGGCCATGCCACCACCAAGATCCAATGGCGCTCGTATGGTAGGTGGATCGGAAAGAAAACAATATCTTTCTGGAATAGATTTCTTCCCTGGTTCCAGCGCCGCACTCGTGGGAACCCTCCTTGTTTGAATGCGACGTACAAGAACGTGTCAAATGAGAAGACACTAAGCCGGCCTGGGGTAAGGATACTTCGCCGCTCCAAAAGTCTTAAAAATCCAGCTATCGCCAGGTCGTCCACCAGTTCTTTCTTTCCGAGAAGGGAACGGAAGGAATTTTCTTTAATTTGCATTGGGTTTCGCAGATCGTCCATCTCGAAGTAGAGGAGCTGCAAGCATGCACTATACCTGCGAACACACAAAGCAAGGCAGGTGTAAGCGCATGCAGAAGAAGGTTTCTATTGGAGGTGGACTGGTAGTAGGGAATTCTGTTTTTGTAAGTAATGTATGGTCAGTGTCGGAAAAGTTTCAAGTCTTTGGTGTGGACAGAGTATCTAATCTTCGTCTGGTCATCCGTTACTTCGAACATGTTTGTGCCTAACCGTCTAGTTATAGTACAAGGACCAGTAAACTTCGGTGTAAGTTTTTGTGCTAGAGCGTCAGTTGCAGACGAAAGGACGTGATGTCTTCTAAGGACCTTTTCACCTAACTGGTAGACGTTGTCTCTCCTTCTGAGGTTGTAATATTTCGCTTGCTGGGCAAAAGCCTTTGAGAGATTTCTTTTTACCTTGTCGTGCAAATTCTTCTGTCGAATTTCTCTTTCGGAATAATCATCTTCAAAGGTTCGGGCTTCTTCATTCGTCATAAGTTCTCCATGGATCGCTCTTGGTAATTTAAGTTCACGGCCGAAATTTATCATTGCTGGAGAAAATTTTGTGGAGTCGTGTATGGCACTGTTCATGGCAAATCTGAATTCGGGGATATTTTGATCCCATGTTTTGTGATCGTCTTTTACATATTGTGCTATCATGGTTTTCAGGACCCTATTGTAGCGTTCGGTGGGGTTCGATTGAGGTGAATAAGGTGCGGTGAATTCTAGACGTATGTTCCATTCTCGGGATAAGTTATTAAAAATTTTTGAAGTGAATTGGGTGCCATTGTCGCACCGGATTACTTCGGGAGCTCCATATCGAAGTAGTACCATGTCTCGAAACTTTTCTGTAACTTGAGCTGCTGTTGCCGATCTAAGTGGGGCAATCTCCACCCATTTTGAGAAATTGTCTTGAACTACCAGCGCGAACTTATTTCCTCGTTTGGATCTTGGTAGAGGGCCGATAAGATCCATTGTAACCATATACCACGGTCCTCTGGGTCTTCTTAGGAACATCTTACCTACCGGTTTCTTTTGATCAACTTTGTAATCCTGACAGTTTTTGCATTTTCGAACGTAGTCCTTGACGAACTTATGCCAGCCGGGCCAATAGTATCGGTTTCCTACCCTTTGTAACGTCTTGCGAATTCCCAAGTGTCCGGACTCCGCCTGGTCATGACTTTCCTGGAGAACTTGTTGCCTTAAATCCGGTGGTACACACATCTTCCATTCTGTCGTGGGATCTGAAGCTTTTTGGCGTTTATTCTTTCTGATATACTTCAACAATCTACCGTCAGTAGAGATTTGGTAGTTGGGAAATTTAAGCGGATTTCGTTCTACAGCTTGAAGCAGATTTGTGAACCAATTTTGATTAGAATTTTTTAAATTGTCAGTCTCGGTAATGGGTCGTTGGGGTTGATTATATACACTGTTGATTGCAAATTCATTGGATAGCTGGTTATCCTCTCCGTCCATGGTTGGTGCTGGTGATGTGGGGTTTCTTGACAGCGCATCCGCAACTTTGTTATAGGCTCCCTTTCTATAGCAAATTTCAAAGTCGTGTTGTTGTAGCTCTAATATCCATCTTCCAAGTCGTCCTGATGGGTCGGGGAGTTTCACTAACCACTTGAGTGCTTGATGATCGGTTACAATCTTAAAATGATAGCCCTCTAGGTAAGGCCTAAACTTTCGGACTGCCCATACAACTGCTAGACATTCCTTTTCGGTGACCGAAAATTTCTTTTCCTGATCAGAGAGAAGGCGGCTGGCGAAGGCAATAACCACTTCTTTGTTGTCGTGGCGCTGAACCAATGAAGCTCCTAGTCCTTCGTTTGAGGCGTCTGTATGGAGTTCGAACGGAAGCGTGAAGTCTGGGCAAACTAATGTCGGTGAAGTAGTTAGCTTCTCTTTGAGGCTATTGAACGCAGCTTCCTGAAGGTTAGTCCAATTCCAAGTCGAGGTTTTCTTTAGTAATTTTGACAAAGGTGCAGATATTTTTGCGAAGTTGGGAACAAACCTTCTATACCAAGATGCCATCCCTAGAAATGCACGTAGTTGTTTAATGGTCTTGGGTCTTGGGAACTCGGAAATGGCTTTAACTTTATCGGGATCTGTATTCACACCTTGGCTGTTAACTACGTGTCCTAGGTATTTTAGTTCAGTTCGGCAGAATTGGCATTTGTCGGGGTTAATTTTCAAGTTGGCATCACGCAGTCTTTGGAAAACAGTCTGCAAAATTTCTAAGTGTTCTTCGAAAGTAGGAGTTGCTAAAACCAAATCATCTAAGTAGGCAAAAGCCCGGGGTTCTAGTTCTGGACCAATTACTCGGTCGAGTAAGCGTTGAAAAGTAGCTGGGGCTGAGTGTAATCCAAATGGCATCACTTTAAATTGAAATAACCCTCTTCCGGGAACTGTAAAAGCAGTGATAGGTTTACTATCCTCAGATAATGGGACCTGCCAGTATCCGTTCTTCAAATCTAAGGTCGAAATGTAGTGGGCTTCACGAAGTCGGTCCAAAATTGCATGGGTAGGCGTCGGGCTCACTGACAGAATTGACTTTCCTTAGATCACAACAGAAGCGATATTTCCCTGTGGGCTTCTTGATCAGGACAATCGGGGAACTATACGGACTACTTGAAGGTTCTATAACGTCTTCGGCAAGCATGTTGTTTATTTCTTCGTCTACAACTTTCAACATGGCGGGATTTAATGGATAGTGCCTTTGTTTGATCGGAATATCTGACTTTAGCCTAATTTTGTGTTCAATTAATTTTGTTCTCCCAGAAATCTTATCAAACAAAGGTAACTCCCTTTTAAGTAGCAGGTTAAGTTGATTTTTCTCTGAAGGTGTCAATTCGGTCACTAGGTTGATTTCCGTAGGTTTATCCAAAGAGGGTTCGGTCATTGATTTGGGATAATTGATGGTTACAATATTAAGACGGGTGATGAGATCCATTCCAATAACAATATCAGTGGTCAGCGTGGGAACAAGCAATGCTTTTACTGTTGTAGTCGTACCTCCTATTTCACATGGAAACTTGAACAATTGTGTTACTGGGGTTTTAAAACCATTCGCCATTTGCAAAGGCTGAAATACCACCTCGGGTTGGATTCCATTTTGCTTCAAAACTTTTGACACGGTCTTTCCAATTATGCTGACCATAGCTCCGGTATCAATTAATCCTTGGAAGATATGATCGTAGATATGTACAATTATATAGGGGCGTTCGTCTGTACAGGGTGCAATTCCATAAGTACTAGTGAAATTGGTTATTTCTTTGGTGTATGCAGTTAATTCATTGGAGGTCGCGGGTTGTATCTGGGTCTCAGCTGACCTCCTGTCTCTGTGACCCGATTCCCGTTTCCCTGCCTACATGGACAGTGAACTGTTCTAATTCCCTCACGTTTACAGTTATAGCAGCGTAAGACTCGTGGCTTGGGGCAGTCGTGGTATTGGTGTCCTGTCTGGTCACAGTTCCAACAAATCTTAGTATCTGTCTTCTCGTTAGGGCGGTCTGACGTTAGTGGTCTTTGTTCATTCCTTTCAGAATTTGGTCGTTGGGAGTTGTGAGAGATCATATTATGTTGTAGAGGTTTTGAGTTCTGATATTGATTGGCTGATTGTCTAAAATTTTGATGGTAATCTCTTGGTTCGTTGGTCTCTCTACGATTGAAGAGTGGAGCGTTCGGTCGGCCATATTGTGGAAATCCTCCATAGTTGTTGTTTCGAGCCTGTTTGGTTTTATTGTAGTAGGCAGTTTCGGGAACGAGAGCCTGAGCCGGGTTTGGTGGGGGACGGTACAATGATTTTTCACGGATATAACTCTCGTAGTTTTCAGCATCTTTGATCATGCCTTGTACATTAATATAATTTTCTCTCCTCATAGTCAGTTTGTACTCAGGCCTCATGTTATTGTAAATTCTGTCCAACTTGTCGTTTAGAGAAAAGCCACCTCGTCTTCGCATTAATGTGAGCAGCGCTACCACAAAGTTTTTGAACGGTTCTTCTTCACCTTGCGTTCGGTATCGTATTTCATCATCAAGATTTCTCCTGTATCCTGGAGGTAAATACTGTACTTCAAAGGCGTGTTGAAAGTCATTGAAATTGGCCCATAGTTCTCTTTCGTTCCTGTACCATAGTAATGCTTTGTCTTTCAATAATTCTGGCAAAGCTTTCAAGATATCGTCCAGATCCATATCATAACAATCCATCATCTCTCCTAGTCTCTCTAAAAATGACACGGGATTTCGCTCGCCATCGAAGTGGAGATTCCATTTTCTTATCATAGTGCAGAGTTTTGCCGAACTAGATTCAGGGTTAGATTTTGAGGTTTCGTTGTCCAATGTGGGTTTTGTCTTTATTCGGCTGACCTCCGGCTTCATATTTGGAAAGGCAAAACTGTCGGGTGTCTGGGCAAAGGTTACATTTGTTCGAGTAGTCAATTTTGGTGCAATATGGGGTCTTGGCGGAGGTTCAAGTAAATTTTGCGCTAGACTCTGTGAGGAATTCACCATACTCGTCAGCACTCGTTTCACAGTATCAGAACTGGCATTGGGAGCTAAGCCCAAGATTTCTCTAAGACTCTGTGCTTCATCGGTCTCAATATTTTGCTCAGGTCGTCTCGACAGGTCAGAGTCACTGTTAGTATTTTGCCTGGCCCACAGATCTTTGTTTAGTTGTGAATAATATGGAGGGACATATCCCGCAACATCCAATTTATGTTCCTCGCTCTCAGTTGTCAACGGGGATGCTTTCCTCAAAAATGAAATGTACCTAGCACGTAAATCATCCATTTTTCCATCAGCTGGGAGTCCTTGACGGTTCATCATTTCCACTAATTCTTCTTTCTTCAAAGAGTACACCCAACCGACCCGTAATCCCTTGTCTTCCTCGTCACCTACATTTTGGACGGTCGTCTGCTCAGTCGTAGGGGGTATTTCACCACCGGGTATTTCACCGATCTTACTCGTCATAGTCAAAGTGGAGTCAGTAACAGTCGTGGTCGAGTAAGTAGTAGTCGGTCCAGTAACAGTTGTTGTCTTAGAGTCAGGGTTAGGCGAGGAAGGGGATTTATTTTTGTTGGGATCAGTTCGAGGTGGGTTTTGTTTAGGAAGGACATGCAACAGTAACATTTGGCTAAAAACGTGCAGTAAGCGTAGAAAAGAGTGCGGAAACATCGTGTGGGTGGGGATTTGGTAGGGTATTGAAAGTGTAAGATAGGATAAGCAAATATTATACGTCAATGTGACAAGTGCACTTCTCTCTCAGACTCAAATTTTACAAGAATTTTACATAAAATATAAAATATTAGTCCCTGTTCGGGCGCCAGAATTTGTGACGTATTTTTCCCTAAGTGAAAAACTTAGAGAAGGGTTACGCCTTAAGATGGTTTCCCGGATGAAAACTCTAGCTGGGTATCGTTCCCGGGCTCGAATTTTGAGAATTTAATGAATGATTGAAAATGGTTTTGAAAATTGAAAAGCTTGGTTTTAATAATGGGATTTACTTTAAAAGGAAAACGTAAACTCAGACACAGTAGGCCTAGTCACTTGGACTCAAGAATGGCTCTAAACAGTCATCACAGTTTACGTTGGGAAGGGTAAAAAGGTGTGTATCGAAGGTTTGGTATAGGCGTAGAGAAGTCGGTAGTAAAAGGTGGTCTAGAGAGTTAAAAGTTTGGTTGTTAGTGTCCGTATCCAAAGGACAGAGTACAGAGTAGATAGAGTCAAGAGTTGGGTTTAGTTAGCCTGGTTAGGTCCGTATCCCACGGACAGAGCAGATAGAATCGAGCGTTCTGGTTTCGTTAGTTTGGTTAGGTCCGTATCCCACGGACAGAGCAGATAGAGTAAACGGAGTCGATAAATTTTGGTTTGGTTAGTTTGGTTAGGTCCGTATCCCACGGACAGAGCAGATAGAGTAAACGGAGTCGATAAATTTTGGTTTGGTTAGTTTGGTTAGGTCCGTATCCCACGGACAGAGCAGTTAGAGCAGACAGATTAGACAGAGTCGATAATTTTGGTTAGATTAGTTTGGTTAGGTCCGTATCCCACGGACAGAGCAGATAGAGCAGACAGAGTCGATAGAGTCGATAATTATGGTTTGTTTAGTTTGGTTAGGTCCGTATCCCACGGACAGAGCAGATAGAGCAGACAGAGTAGATAGAGTCGATAATTAGGGTTTGATTAGTGTGGTTAGGTCCGTATCCCACGAACAAAGTGAATAGTTGGTCAATAGTTAGATTGAGCTAATTTGTTAGGTCCGTATCTCACGAACAAAGAAAACAGAGAGGTTCAAGAGATTAGGTCGAGCTAGTTTGGTTAGGTCCGTATTTCACGAACAAAGAGAATAGTTTGCAAGAGTTAGATTGAGTTAGTTTGGTTAGGTCAGTATCTCACGAACAAAGAAAATAGAGTTTCAAGAGTTAGACTGAGTTAGCGTTGTTAGGTCCGTATTTCACGAACAAAGAGAATAGATTTCCAAGAGTTAGATTGAGCTAGTTTGGTTAGGTCCGTATCTCACGAACAAAGAAAATAGAGTTTCAAGAGTTAGATTGAGTTAGCGTTGTTAGGTCCGTATTTCACGAACAAAGAGAATAGATTAGCTAAATCCGGTAATACATAATTAAATGTTAAATGAGAAAACAAGAGAAATATAGTTTTCTAGGAGTGAGGGAGAGTGTTTAAGTCACCAACTGGTATTTAACTATGGATAAATAATTGCGAAAGTAATTTTTGAGAGGAATGCACTTAGTGTAGTGGCAATGGAGTCAAAGCACAAATAAAACAGCAAGCTTAAAGCACAGTAACTACTTTACAATACAGACCTTTAGTACCGTATTTCACGGAAATATACAATGATTTTTGTTGGAGGAAAAAAAATATGTTGGCCTAGAACCGGCAAAATGCACCTACTGCTGCCGTTTTCGGTCGCACAAAATTAACTTTTTAAAGTCACTCTACGGCACCGTATGTCCACGGAATTATTAATAAATTGATTTGTAATTATTAATCAGATTTATTTTCTTCACCGGGTTTGCACGGACCTGCAGAAACAAGTTACAAAAGTAGGTTTAATTAATTAATTAATTTTGAAAATCTGGCTTTATTCTAAACCAATAAATTTGTCCTAGCTGTCCGTATTCCACGGACCTGGTTCGTATTAAGAATATTACTACTCCGTGAGTTCGTAATACAAATAATT
The DNA here is from genome assembly GCA_030545055.2 of Neoaliturus tenellus. NCBI lineage: Eukaryota > Metazoa > Arthropoda > Insecta > Hemiptera > Cicadellidae > Neoaliturus > Neoaliturus tenellus. The sequence goes on from CM061533.1 coordinate 238,127,032, forward strand.
TACAATCCGGGCTTGCACAGACCTGCAAGGACAAGAAAAAACCAAGTGATTTTCACCAGTTTTACGTTAAAAATAATTTTTTCTTGATTCAAATTTACAAATTAATCCCTACCGTCCTGTATTTCACGGACTTTTCTGTATTAATTTAATTCTCACCGCGTGAGTAATTAATTAATTAACGTACCGTGTTGGTACGGACTGGTAAAGACAAGTTTGCAAATAAAAAGTTTTAATAAATTCAAGAAAATAATAAATCAATCCTCTTTTAGAATATTTTACTTAAATCAATGGTTTTAATCGGAAATCGTTTACAAAAAAAAGATATATAATCGCTAATTGTAAGCACTAAAGTCGTAGATTCGTTCGAGTACTTACAAGTTGAGTCGAGACCTATTCGGGGTCTTGTTGAGTCAGGGAACTGTCGGTTCCACTCGGGCACGCTGGTTTTGTTAGCACACCTTGTGCCAGTGCGCATGCGCGCCTCTCCCCACCACCCTGGAGTGGGGATCGCTCATGCCGAGGGTCGGGCGGCCGGCCCGCGGCCGTGCTGCACCGCGGCAACTATCAGCTGACGGGTACAAGGAGATAAGACGCAACAACAAAACTGCGCCTATCTCGTTCGTATATTCTTACCACTGATTTAATACATTCATTCACTTGGGATTGACAGCAAGTCTTCTTGACAAATAAATTATTAAAACTTGATATTTTAAATATTCAAAATGTTCTTGTTGATCCTTTTTAATTTAACTTTTATTTACAAAATGTAATTGATCTTTGGAATAAATATTTAATTATTGTGCTGTAAATATAATAAAAGTAATTGTTGAAGGTGATTGAATCTGGTTGGTTGTTGTTTATATGGAGAGTGGAGAAAAAAAATATTCATGGAAATTTGGCGTCCCTTACAATACGATCCGAAAAATATCCGATTTTTTCGGATAGATAGTATATATGGGCATAAAATCCTTTAAACCCCCCAAAAACTACATTTGGAATGATATTGATGATCGCTTTCGTTCGAGGTATGAATACAATATTGGATTAAAACACGACTCAATAAATTATCTCTTTCGAAAACTTGAAAATTGAAGACAGTCATCAACACTAGTATTGACACTCCAGGTATTAGGGTGTCCCCAAGATATAGCGCACTCAAGGCAATGGTTGTCAAAACAAATCTGATACATTAGCGCCTCAAGCAGATGGAGTAAAACAACTCATTCTAACAGGGGTCGTGATTGGCTGTAGAGTTAGGTTCCGATTCCAATCACAACGCGCGCTAGTGAACCCTCGCTAGCACTACACAGCCACCAATTTGGAATTAACTGGTATGGGGGAACACCAGAATTGACCGAATGTCACGATTTTAGTCTGTGGTTATTTGATTCTGTTGTCCTGCGCAGTAGACGACAGTGTTTCCAAGTACACGATAATACTGTGATAGTTATTTTACTCATTCTCCGACGTCACACTGATTTTCCTTCCAAAGATTTGCCGTTATTTTTCAATGTAATTAGTGATAGTTTTGGCAAATAATTGATTTTTCGTGCCTAAAATATTACAAAATCAAATCATTCCCGACATCAATCACTAATTACATTGATGAACACGACATTTTTGTGGCGTGCAATAATTTATTATCGTGTGGTACGATGTTTTGAAGTCTGAGAATACTGCTACAGCCGACAGCGTACGAGATAAAATTTGAATTGAATTTACGAACTTTTAATGTGATCAACTTAATTTTCTAAAATCGGAGAGGCTAGTTGTTAACTACTCAGCTATGGAGCCAAGAAAGAAAAAGAGTTTGATTTGGAAATCTTTTGAGAAAAACCAAGAACAGGCGGAATGCCTATTGTGCAAGCTGGTTCTAAAGGTAAGGGTAGGGTAACTAAGACATCAGAAAATGTTCTCTGTAGAAAAATAAAATAATGTCGTTTTATTATTACTGGAATTGAGACTTGTGACTTGCTTCCACATCATAAATTTTTTGAGATAGGAAAGCTTTTATTTTAACTGAGCTCATTGTAACAACATGATAAGGAAAAAAACACAGACCTAAAACACAGGCCTAAAACAAATTGGGATGTATGTTTAAAACCTAAAGTGTTAAAAGTATTACATGTTACTGCATTATTGAACTGCATTATTGAATTGAAGTAAGCTTAGCAATCTACTTTTAAACATCAAACAAGACTGTGGCCTTCATGAAGGTGTAGGCCTAAACTACTGTTAAACAGTAATGTCATCACAGTGACTCAAAGATATCAAAACTTGCATATAGCCTAGGCCTAATGAATGTAAGTTAATAGACCTTTTTTGGACATAACCCTAAGTTATTGCTCAAAATATTACTATCAATGTAGTATTCAAACAAAAAATGAGAGTGGAAATTACCTAATTCTGAGAGAGAGAGAGAGAGAGAGAGAAATTTATCTAGGTTCTAAGCAAATTTGTAAAAAAATAATGAAAAAGATTTTTTCACCAAAAACAAATAGTTACAAATGTAGCCTATTGATTGACCGACTTTAGAGCTAAACAATAGGCCTACCTTAAGTTAAAACTCGGTTTGATACCGATAGCCTTGTAGTGAATTTATTTTGGATGAGACCTACTGTAGCTAGTAGAATATATGAAACTATATTATATAGGCTATAATATATTATAATAGGCCTGTATTATAGGATGTTAAGTATGATATCATTTCATATTTGTATGATTTTGTGTATACAAAATCATACAAATATGAAATGGTATCATACTTAACATCTAGGCCTAATACAACTCAAGAACAACATCAAACATGCACACTAAAAACACAATAAAATTCTGTGTACATAATTGTAAAGTATTTGTCCAAAATATAAATTATAATTCTAATTTTGAACAAATACTTAGGCCTAACAAAACAAAAAAATCAATATATGCCTACATTTCTATATTAAACAAAAATAAAATTAACATTTTTCATGCATTCCTAGGAATAAAGTGCTAGGATTTTACTGTTAATTAATTTGTATTTTAATTCTGAGTAATATAACAGTTTACTCTGTCCGTGCGAGTATCCGAATCCGAATAAAATCCGATCCGAACCCCTTACTATCCGATCCGAATCCGATCCGAAATTAAACTATCCGATCCGAATCCGATCCGAAGTCAAATTTCACTATCCGCACACCTCTAGTTACAAGTATATAATCCAGACTAAAACTGTAGTTGGCCATTCAGAATTTGTGTAAACCTGGATTTTCGAAGTGGATTTAGGATTGAGTTGTAAAATGTTCTAACACCATTTATTAAACTATTACGACAACCATTATAACAAAAATATTTTACACATTTTTTCAAACACAATAGTTTTAAATTTCTCCATTTTTACACTTGGCAGATTGGCATTACCACTAATGAAGCACAACAGTGAATTGTGAGCGACTGCCAAGCGATGAGCATTGGTCTAAATTTGTTTTCGCCAGCTATGAACTGTTTTGTTTATCACATTTATTTGGAAATTCAAGTGCTGAAGAGAGGGTGCCTTATGCATGCCCCTGCTCATTACTTTTTTTGTGAAGAGTTGCCTAACGAACAGCATTGATGGTTAGTTGAGTGTAAGCAGCACTTTCAAGTCCAGTTCTAGGAAGATAACAATACAATTGTAATATTAGACGATAGATAGAATGCGGAACACCTGCCGATAAGAGCTCTATTGTTTGGCATCACCACTATTAGCAGATGCTATTTTTGTGGTAAATTCATTTAAAAACTGATGAATTCACTGATGCTTCTCGGTATCGAATGTTCATAACCCTTGATAATTATGAGTCAATCCTCTTGATCATGAGTCAAGCATACATCAATCTGTTGTTAGATAGAATCATTTACTAACTACCCCTTGACAAATGTCAACTGGGTCAAGAAAATAGTCAGTCTAGTTTCTAAATTTCAATCCTTCCCAGACGGCCCAATAAAAAATAAATTTTGATAAAAATAATGAACACTTTTTTTATTAGTTTTTTTTTATCAATTTTTATTATTAAAAATAATAATAATTTCCTTTTTATGTGTCTTTAATTAAAAAAAAAAAAAAAAAACTGTAAAATTTTATTCTAGAAAATCATTAAACATAATTTCCCTCTGTTTTTTTTTTTTTTTTTTTTTTTTTTTTTTTTTTTTTTTTTTTTTTAGGATAAGTAATTGACAAATGTCAATAAATGATGTTTGTTATGTCATATGTTTTTTAAAAAGTATTCAATGCAAAGACGTAAACTATAGTTTAAAACAATTTAGATAATATTTTGGAGAGTAACTTCTTTTAAAAATATAGAATCATTTTTGTTATATTTCGTTTGGTGTATCAGTTAGTTTCTTATATTCTAGTAAAAACTATAATACAAATTGACACCATTCTGCATTTATACATTGTATGAATCATGAATAAAGGAATTTTAATTGATTCATTGACTATACTCAACCCAGATTAAAAACGCACCTTATCAGTTGACCCTTAAATGATGCCAGAAACTTTTTTGTCATAGTATTATCTTGAGACTTTGTGACAATGATGAAATAAATAGAGCAATTTTCAAATTATAACACGTGTGTGATAACTTTTATACTAGTATTTTTGGTAAGTATTGTTAGTAGGGATGGGTCGGTTGTTGGTTTTATTGGTTTTTGATGATCGCTTATGTGATGTCCTTATCAGTTCCCTAGTTCATTATATTTGATTTCTGAACCAATTTTCGTACAAAAACAAATTATAGCTCATGTTTTTTGTCTAATGTTCACAAAATGAATAAAACTTTAATCAAAGTTGTGACAGTTATGACTTATGGTTCAAAATGAAAATAAGTGAATGAATGTTATTATGTCGTTTTCAATATTGAACTGAAAAATATTACAGCAGTCCTCTTTTTAAATACACATTTTTCAATTATATAAATCAAATTATTATTTTACCAAATTAAAATAATTAAAACTAAAAAGAGTTGTCCCAAAAATGCATTTCTTTACTTATAATAGATGGCAATTCTTAAAAAAATGAGACATAAATAACAAAACCTTTCTTAAGCCATAATTTGAGTATGTTTCTTAACTTTCTTTAATTGGTTGGATTTTAATACAGTAGGCTAACAACATTTTTATTCCATCCTCCCACATATTTCATCAATTCCTACAAAAATACTATAGTCAAAACTTTAGATTTTTTGTTTTGGTTTAAAATAGCAAATTTGCTCACTAAAATAGTTGTATTGCTTTTTGACCACTTTCAGAAAAAAGCCTGTATTACGGTATATTTGGATAAACATTTAATATTTATATATTTTCTTGCAATTACTAACTGGTCTATTTAAAAAGCATAAATGTGTAAAAGGCAGAAAATAGGCAGCGGCCTGATTATAGATGGTAAGTTGGTTCATGTTTACACTTAAAATAAACCGAAAACCGGTGCCAGTGAAAAACCAAATCGAAACCGAACCGATACCCATCACTAATTGTTAGACATCTTTCAACTTGATAACTTGATAATTGATAACCTCTTCGGACACCAACCAAATCGGGCATGGTCCCTATCAGTGGGACCATGAGACACCAATTAAAACGATTTGGCAAACTTCATTATCAGCAATTTGTTATTTAACATTATTTCTTTTATATTTAGAAAGTCAAATGATTAAAAGTTTATCAAGTACACTCATGACACTTTTTTATCAGCTTGACCCCTCTTTTATGATGATGAAAGTGGAGGTGAAATCCTCATATATGACCGTTAGTTGCTGCCTCACTGTATTAATGAAATCTGATTTCAATGGCTGACGTTAACTTTCAAAGGAAGTTCCAATTGACTTGTATTAGATTTTATGTGTAAATTTTAGATTCAAGTTCATTTTAGAAGTTACTCTGAGCTGGAACTATTAATTCATAAACTAAAACTATTTAAAAGAACCCTAAAAACTAACAATTATTAAAGGTGTGTGATGCAGGAAATATTTTAAGATTCAGTCGGTCGATGTGATTCAAAGAATTTAGATCCGATTCGATGCAATGCAGCATTAATTTTGTGCAATCTACACACAGTCTAAGGCACTATGATGAATTAAAAGTCTAACTCATGATAATTCTTTACAACATAAAATGGATGTAGTAAAACATTTAGAATAACTTTTAATGTATCTGATCTAGAAGTGTGCAAGCCAAATTTTATCCCCAACACTGGGTCGGGGCACATAAAAAATAGGAACAATGCACTTGCAACCTAAGGGTAAATTTAATTGATTTTTCCAATGCAAAATGAATATTAAACAATAACTTCCCAAATTGTAATTTAGGAAAAAATTTAAAGTAACATGTCAGACTGAAAATTAATTTTAATCTTCATTTAAATTAGTTTTAAACTGTTCAATAACAAACAAAACAAAATTGAAATAAATAAATTCAAAATGGATAGTACAAAGAAAAATTATTCTTTTTTTACTTTTGCCGGTTACATATTGTTGAATTTTTGTATTTTGTGTCTATCTATGTCAGAGGCATTTTTTAACGTTTTGACGGGGAACGGTCCAAACCCCAGTTTTGTTACTATCTAACATCGACCAATTGTTAGACAGCATCATTAATTAATAGCCCAATGACAAATGGCAACTGGGTCCGGAATCGATCCTTTAAAAAGCTATTAACTTTCCTCAGGATCAAACCAGGGCGGCAACCTTTGGATTCAAAGGCGAGCACTATAACCACTCAGCTACCCAGCCAGATGTAATAATAATTAATTTTATTTATTTTTATGTAGGAACCAGGAATTTTGAGTGAGAAAATTTAAGACTCAATACTCAATAAGACTCAATAAGACTTTATTTGCCATTAAATACATTTTGTACAATAGGCTCGTCATACAATAATTGGATACTAATACTAAAATAAATACAAACACAAGCCATGCATGTTCAAAATGCAAGTCCATGCAATGCAAAAACAATAAAAAAAAATCATTTCCATGCACAAGCAAGCAAACAAAATCAAACTTGTCACAAAGGAGAAAATGAATCAGGCTTGAGCAACATACCTTGTGTGTGGTAAATTATGGTGTTGTTAGTGGTGTTTGAACTTAATTAGTTGCAATTGTTTTGTCTGCCTGAAAGTATTCTGTGAGATTGTAAAAAGGATTTTGTTGGAGCCATTTCTTCATAACTATGGAAAATTTGGGTTGAGGCAGGTTACGGATTGGAGGAGGAAGCACATTGAAGAATTTTATACCTGTAACAGGAAAGCAGTGAATGGTTTTTGAGAGTCTATTTCTGGGAATGAATATGTTCATGTTATGTCTGGTATCGTGACTATGCACATCATTGTTTCTAAGATAGGAGGATTGTCTGCTTTTAATCATGTTGATACACTGTAAAATGTACTCATTGACTACTGTTTCTTAACAGTAGTCAATGAGTGTATCTTACAACATTGTAATCTTATAACATTGTATCTTATAACATTGTATCTTACAATGTTGCACAAACAGGGGTTTACAATGTTCCAGAAAACCAACTCCGGAAATCAACCTTACAGCTTTTTTTTCAGAATGAGAACTTTTTGAGCATTATGTGAATGACCCCACAGCCTGGTGCCATAAGCCAAAATCGAGTGAAAGAAAGCGAAATAGGCCTGTTTAAGAACATCTTGAGAAAGGTCTGACGTTAAGCGTCTCAACAAATAAATCACTCTGCTCAATCTAGTACATAAAAAATCAATGTGGTCATCCCAGGATAACTTACCATCTAATACAAATCCTAATAATTTTACAGATTGACTTTTCACTATTTGAGTTGACAGACTACATGTTATTTCCTTAGTTTTAGACTCATTTAAAGCTAACCTGTTCTTGATGAACCACCTCTGAGTAATATCTAAGGTTTCATGAGCTATTGACTTGGCAAGAGCTATGTCAGTGTGTGATGCAAACAAAGTTGTGTCGTCTGCAAAAAGCACTACTTTTCCAGCAACACTATAGTGCAAATCATTTATAGCCACAAGGAACAGCAGAGGGCCCATTATTGAGCCCTGTGGAACGCCAAATCTGATACTCTTAGCACTTGAGTTCTTACCATTTAAGCTGACAATCTGTTGCCTATCAGTGAGATAAGAGTTAATCACTCTGAGAGCACCCTCTCCTAGACCATACTGTCTCAACTTGACCAACAGAATATCGTGCGGAATGCAATCAAATGCACGCGAAAGATCACAGAGAATTATGTGAGTGGATTTCATATTCTCAAAAGAGTTTAGGATTTCCTCAACCAAAGACTCAACTGCAAGGACTGTGGATTTCTCCCTCCTGAAACCGAACTGAGATGGTACTAGGAGGTTGTGCGTCTCAAAGTAATTGTACAACTGCATGAACATTACAGCTTCAAATATTTTGGCAAACACTGGAATCAAGGATACCGGCCTATAGCTCGAAATATCCTGTCGGGGCCCTTTCTTATAAATTGGCACGGTCCTGGATATTTTAAGAACATCAGGAAACACGCCCACGACAAGACAAGAATTAATCAGTCTGGCAAGAACGGGAGCAATTACATGAATCACCCGCTTCATGAGATTTGTGGTCATGTCATAAATATCTTTGCTATTTGAAGTCTTAAATCTATGTACAATATTTATAATATCTTTGTCAGTTACATTATTCCAATAAAACTCAGTTTCAACATCTGGAACATTTACAAGATCAGTGGCCAAAGCTGGCACAAGGGGAATCTGTTCAATAATCTCATCAACAGATTTTACAAAGTAGTTATTCACCTCAACTGCACTAACCACTAGTTCATTACCATGGCTATTTTGAGGCCTATTGCGATTAACCCGCGAGGGGGCGCGTGAATGAAAGTTCCGCGAGGGGACGCGCACGGTGGATTCCACCGGGCTACGAAAAAATCAACAAAAGTGTGATAAATGTGAGTTTTATTGTATACATGTTACACTCTAGTCACATATAAATATCTCCGAGTGATAACATAATAATATTAAACTAATATACTACTAATAATATATTATAGAATAATAATAACATACTAGTAACATTTAAAACAAAACTAAATACAAAAAAACAACTAGAAACAAAGTAGATACTTCAAAAGCAGCAAAATATAACTAATCTACACAAATTTTGTATGGAAAAGTAAATTTGGATCTAAAAAAGTCAGAAATAAAATAATATTAATAATATAAATATATATAAAATAAGAAAAATAAGAAAATAAAAAAATAATAATAATAATAAAATTATAAAATAATAAAATAATATAAATAATATAAATAAATAAAATCCATATCAGGCCGTAAAAGTCACTGATTCACGCAAACGTCACATATAAAAACAACAAAATCACACGAATGAGATGGGTTGCGCACGGTGGATTCCACCAGTCTCCGCAGTAAACACACTTCAGACGACGACTGGCGCGGGGGAGGGGGGTGACATATGATCTGCCGGCTAGTAAACGAGTCCAATGAAAGGTATACGAGGGGTGGTCACCATAGCTCAAGACGTATCAGAGATATTACAAGAAATCTGAAACCCCGGTGGAAAAGACAGCGACGCGACCCCTCACGGGTTAATAAGAGTCCATGCTGCCTTACATGGATTGGGTGACTCTGAAATATAAGAGGCATTAGCAGCCAGCTTGGCATTCTTTACACCCAGCCGATACTCCCTACGGGGACTGCGCAACATAGGTAGCAGGTCTGGCCTACCTTTAGAAACATCATCTATGATGGTTGTCCATCTCTTCTGTTGAGCCAGTTCAGGAGTATACCAATTTGACCTAATTGGCTTGGAACTCTGGGAAAAGTTTACTTTAGGCTTATTACTACTATGTACATGCTTAACCTTAAGGGGAAATACAAAGTCAAATGCATCTTTAAAATCTAAGAAAAATTCATTGAAATGTTCATCTGTTTTCACATAGTTTACGGGTTTGAGCCAGTGATGTACCTGTGACTGTAATATGTCAGCAAATGAACAAAGAGCCTCATCGCTAAAAGACCTAAAGCTGAAAAATTTTTTCACCTCGGAGAATCTAGGCTTACTTACATAAGCACAATCAAGCGATAAAAATACATGTTTGTGGTCTGCCACCCTATCCTTACTTACAGTAACCTTAAAATTACTTTCAGGCAAGTTTGTAATGAAAGAATCAAAAGAGAGGCTGGACCCCTAGTAGGTTCCGAAACAGTGCTATATAAATTAAAACCTCTCAGAAAGTTGTGAAAGTCTTTGGCCTCACTTGGAGAGGTAATAGAATTTACATTATGATCAGTTCCGATTACTATAAACATTCCCAGGGTCGAGACATATCCTAGACACAGTTCCAGGAGTTCAAAAAACCTATACATTCTGCCACTCGGTGATCTGTACATGGTTATCACAATGAGGGATAGTTCGGATAGGATTAAACCAGCAAATTCGCACTCCTTCTCCTCACAAAACTGCGAAAGGTCAAGCGGTATAGTGGTCAGGCTCAATCTATTGTTAAAATAAACGGCAACACCACCACTAGGTGTTTCCCTACAAAAATAGGCTACTAGCTCGAGATTGCCAATTTTGTGAAAGAACACAATTTCGTCCTTTGTGAACCAATGCTCACATACACAAATAATATCTATATTATTAGATAAACATAGCAGCTCAAGTTCGTTGACTTTATATCTCAAACTTTGTACATTAATAGAACAAAGGTTCAAACTACAGAGTTCATCAAATTTTATTGATTTCTGACAAGACAACTCCACTGCCTGATCCCCAGATAAAACCTGGCTTAAGTGTACAGAGTTCACACCATGCATGTATTCACTCAATTTAAAGGAATGATTACTCACCTCACCAATCTCATTTCTAAGTTCAACATCAAGATTAAATTTAACTTCCGAAGACAAACTAGGCTCAGGCTCACTACAGGCTGACGGAAAACACATGGTTTTAGGCCTATTTAAATTTAACTCTTTCTGCCTAAAAAAGGCCTACGTGTCTCCCACTTCGGAACATACTCCCTGACAAGTGTCCCTGTTGGCCAAAATTCCCCACACAATAATTTGGATTTCTGATTATTATAAACGCCAATCTTGAATGATTTATAACTATCAAACTTGGTTTTGAGCTCAACACACTCACAGTCCACATTTGCTTCCTTCATGAAGGCTTGAAGATCGTCTTTCTCCACATCAGGGGCCAGCCTAGATATGAAAACCCACTCACGCTTCTCAACCGCTCTAACTTTCCCAAGAATATGCCTATCGCCCGAGAGAGGTTTTGAGCCGATAATAGGCAACTTCTTACTACCATCAGGTTTCTTGGGTGCCTTTAACTTGGCTGCAAAGGTTTTGTCAACATTGTCAGCAGAGGTTATGTTGTTGACAGCTCTTTGTTTATCATCGAGTTTTTTTTCCAAGATGGTAGGCGTACCAACCTCCAAACTTGGAATGACTGATGATTCTTCTGCGGATTTACCGTTTACGGATACCTCGTCGAGCTCGGCGGAGGGAGAAGAGGAAGAAGAAGATTTAACTAGCAGATTGATTGGAACTGTCTTTGGTTGACAAGCAGACGAAATTTTTAACTCAAATTCCTGTTTATAACTGACAAGTTCAGATACCAAACTATTATTTGATTGAGAAACTTCTTCAAATTTCTTTTTAAGATCCAGATTATCATTACTAAGTCCTGATACGATTTTAACTAATTTACTTACAGCCAGATCTAGCTCAATTACATGTTCGGGATCACTAATTTTTTCCACCACACGTTTAACCTTATCGTCACAACTTGTGCAAAACCATTTAACTTTGGCTCCTAGAGCCCCGATTTGAGTAAATTCGTCATTAGAAAGATTTACGCACTTTTGGTGAAACCAACATTTACAAAATCCGTCACAAAAAATACCACTACTAACTTTTTTATTGCAGCACGGACAATCAGTATGTTCGTCAACCGCCATCACCAACCGGAAGATATACTGTTTACAACCATTTGTTTTGATATACTGTTTTAGTTGTATTTTTTATGGCAGGTTTTTATGAAACTGACATGTTTGGGCGACGGACATCGCCAGCATTGCGATCGGCGCGGCCGCATCGAAGGCTAACGCCGAAAATTTGAACTTTAACTAAAGAAAATGTAAAGAAGGTTTTTGTTTTTGTTTGTGAGATACTGTTTGGTGATGTATATGAAAATATATCAGAGTCTTATTAACCCATAGAGTACACAGGGTTGAAATTTCGCAAAGACATTTCACTTTGCTCAAAAACTCTCACTAGGAAACAGTTTGCAAAATTCCTTTAGGGCTCCGTTCCATAGACCTTCAAAGTTTCGACTTAATGTTATTCTTATGGCCAAATTTTAATAGGAATCAAAGAAACAACTTATATGAAAACTTATACGATGTTTATATATGGCATGGGCATTCCTATTTGCTCATAGGTGCTCACAAAGAAACGATTTTGGTAAATTTCATTAGGGCTCCGTCATACAGGTCAACAAAATTTTGATCTAATGCTATTCTTATGGCAAATTTTTAATAATAATCAAGGAAACAGTGAATCAGGAAAACTATAGTGCAGAAGGGGCTGGAATTTTGCATGGACCATAAACCATGGTCTCTTTGATCATAGGGGCTCACTAAGGAACGGTTTTGCAAAATATCTTATGGGCTTGAATAGGACCTATGATTTTGAAATTTGGCATGGACATTCCTATTTGCTCATATATGACTATTAAGAAACAGTTTTGCAAAATTCCATCAGGGCTCCACCCCACAGGGTTTCAAACTTTTGATATGTTAATGTTATGGCCAATGTTATATAAGAATCAAAGAAACAATAAATCTGCAAAACTATAGTGCAGAAGGGGCTGGAATTTTGCATGGACCATAAACCATGGCCTCTTTGCTCAAAGGCTCACTAAGGAACGGTTTTGCAAAATATCTTATGGGCTCCGCCCCATATGACCTAAAACTAGGACCAACAGGATTAAAACTTGGCATGAACGTTAAAATGCTTCGGACGGGGTTAAAATGCTCATATGTAGTCACCAAGAATCAAATGTGCAACATTCTTTCATTGCTATACCCCACAGGATTTCGAAATATCGATATAAATTTATTCTTATGTCCAATTTTTTATATGAATCAAAGAAACAACAAATTTACAAAACCATAAGGCCGACAGGGTTGGTATTTGCAGGGATGCTTTTTCATTGCTATAGGAGCTCACTAAGGAACGGGTTTCCGAAATTCCTTGAGGGCTCTGCCCCACACGACTTCAAAACTACTATAGAGGTCCATGAATTGAAATGGCATTGACGCTGCTCTTTGCTCATAGTTATCCACTGAGAAACATTTTTGCAAAATTCTCTTAGGATTCTGCCCCTCAGAATTTTGATATTTCAATATAATTCTTATGGAAGAAGATTGCTTTGCCTTTTAAATAGATTTTATCATCTATTAAAATAAATCACAATCACGGGCAAAACCGTGATAGGTAACAGCTAGTTATAGATGGATTACAAACAAATTTTTTTACAAAATGGAGTTTACTCTTTTGCTCTAAGATGAAACTTTCGATTTATTGTAAAATATGCTGCCCTAGCCCACCAGTAACTTAATTATTTTTTCTTTGGATACTTCAAAATACAGTTTGGCTTTCTACAATGTGGCCTCTTGGTGCGAAAGAGTTTCCCTAAGCCCAATAAGAAACACTTAAAGCCAGTTTACTACTATGAAGGCCAGTTTTATAAAAGACGTAGCATGGCTTCTAAACAAAATTTAGGTCAGCAAAATTTGGGTGAATCGCTGGTGTAGTGGTTAGTGCGCTGGACTTCGGGACTATGGCAGCGATGTCGTTGGTTCGAATCCACGTTCTGCCAGTGACTTTTATCAGTACCATTCACCTCTGTAATGTAGAGGCTCACCCCCTTACTTTGTCTAATATGATCCAAGCAAAGATCAATAGTCTATGTGGACGGGCCAAAGTAAGGCAAAAGAGGCCTGCCAAACTCTTTTAAAAAAGAAAAAGAATGAAAAATAGGATACCGCTATTGCTTTGAATTTAAATAAGTAAATCCTTTACCGGTACTAAAATATGAGGAGTGTCTGTAACTGTAATCATACATTTGAATTTAATCTAAAAATCTACTAGATTGTTAAAATTTGGATTTAAAAGAGTTTTGTCCAAAAAATAAGTTAAGAAACAGCCTTAACACATGGGGAATTTGTTTTTATTCTGAAAAAGAGTTTGGAAATTGCTTGATTTAACATTGGTCTCATGGGTTGCTACTTTGGAAAGAAAATAAAAACAATGGTAAACAAAAATAAAAGAATTCTACCTTCAAGAATTGGATTTGAACCAGCTGTTAACAGCAGGACGAGTAAAACTTGTACCAGAAATGTCACTAGCCTGATAACACAAAAAACTGCTGCTGCATGTTATTCTTATGTATATAAGAATAAGATGGATTACATCACAGGCCTGAATCAATAGTGGCATTTTGAAACGTCAAAAGAATGAAATAGCCCTTCTTTTGTTAATTTTTTCTGTGCGGTCCTGTGTTAAGAGGGGAAAAAATTATGTTTGGTTGGTTGTTGGTGTAAACTTCATAGCGAGTTTACAATTACCGGTACACTAGGACAAAAGTGAATTAAAACCAATAAATAAGGCTCGGCAAACCCGGTCTCGTATTAGGGCCTAATTCACTGTACGGAAAAGAAAATTGGAATTCTAGAAAATTGACTGCTTCAGTAAATCAAAGGTTTTGTAAAATTTTCAATCAATTTTTCAACCCAATATTTTTTATAAGTGTGCTGTTTAAACTCCAAGTTTATTACCTCAAGCCCGTTTTAGCATAATAAAGCTTGACGAAGAGGTTTAATATCTTGAGTACGGTACTCACATACTCCTACTTACAAAAACATACTTAATGCATTTATACACCAGTAACAACAATTCATATTGTAATAATTTTTAAAGTGTTAACAAAAAGGCAATCTTTTATAATGTTTGCAGATCATCGGGGAGGCAGCCAACGGGCCCACAACCCCCGCAGCAGATGCCATTCTTCTGGAGCGTAACATCCTCGTCATCCCTGACCTGTACATCAACGCCGGAGGTGTCACTGTGTCCTTCTTCGAGTGGCTCAAAAACCTCAACCATGTGTCCTACGGCAGACTGACATTTAAGTATGAACGGGAGTCAAACTACCATCTTCTTGGTGAGTCTGTGTTTGTATATCGTGTGTTTTTGTAAGAGCAGTGAAACAAAGCAGGTTTCTTTTGAGTGTACACATTTGAGTGGCACTTTGTAAGAGTTAAATTTCAATACTGTGAAACTCATGGAAAATGTTTACATAGCTCAAGTTCATAATCACTTAAATTTTACAGAAATTGTGTTGTAAAAAATTTTGGTTTGCATAGTGTTTTTTTTTTTTTTAACTGTAATTTAAATTTGAGGACAGCTACACAGTTTTCATTCTTAATTATATTTTGTGTAAAATTATTATATAGAATTCTATACCAAATAACTTTTTGATTTTATTAAAATTCTGCTTTCTTCATAGAGTCCTGCTAATCTGAACTAATTGGACCGTGCCTTGTTTGGTTTAGCAAATATTCGGATTAGGATGATATTCTGTAAATATTACTACTTACTGTTTAGTAATATAGGAATTGCATATATTTAACGGAAACAGTTAATACCAATTAGTTTAGAGACTGCTTTGTATCAGTTTTGAATAGTGAGGGCACCGTGCATTTCTCAGCATTCAAAGATCTAAATTACTGCATTCGATAGTTTGCCGACAGTTTGATGACGAACCACTACAACACTAATTACTTGAAGTTCTGAAACTAGAACCCCGAACTGCATCTCTCAGTGTTGATAGATGACATTACCATTGAGGAAGCAAAATATGTTAAGTTCCTGGGAATGCACCTGGGCAGGTGTTTGTCTTAGAGTGTTCACATTGAAAAAATTTGCAGAAAAATTTCCTGTAGATTATTTGCCCTACGCAGTATTTCAAAGTTCTGCAGCACCGAAGTACTGCTCATGGTCTACTTTGGCTTTATTTTCCCCACACCTATCGTAAGGAATTCAGCTAAGGGATACTGTACTGTGACAAATTTCGGTATTTTGACAAAACGGGTATTTTGACTTCAAAAGAAAGCTGTCAGAATAATTGGTAAATTGTACCATAGAGAGTCGTGTAGACAGACCTTGAGGGACTTAGGGTCGCTGACCCTTGCTGGTTTGTACATACTACAGACAACCTTGGACTGCCAGCAAAAATTGGTTCTTTAGCAGGGCAGCGATATTCATCACTATAATACAAGCAAGGCACGCTTATCGTGTTGCTCAAAACCGGACGACAGTTTTCTAACGCAGTGTTTCTCAACTGGTGGTACGCGAAGAAAAAAAGTTAAATACACGAAAAATAAGAAAAGCACTTTTGAACTACGTGATGCCAATATCCGTTTTGGTCAGCTCAGTTCAGCGTTACTACGCTTTGACACATAATTTGAGAGACTCCGATGGGTAGCTTTACCTCTTCCTTACTAAAACAATTTCGTACCAACTTAAAAAATTAAATTATTTTAAGTTAAGACTCCCTTTTCCGAGCATATTTATACTAATGAATAATGATTTTGTGTCCAGTACCCGTCTGAACCCTTGAATTAGGCCTTTTACCTTGCCTATTACTAGCCTTTTACTTGGCCTTTTACTAGTTGGAGTTACAAGACATGCTACGCAGAAACATTTAAACGTGAGGGAAAATTAATTTGGTCATATCCATATGAATATGAAGTTCATGACTTGGTAACCCTGGAACACATTCTGTGTATTCCAACGAGGTTATAGTTGGTGTATTCGTTCGGTAAAGCCTAAATCCAGTCAAGTCAAAATAGTTGGTGTCGTGACCGTTATTTGTGTAAGTTTATGTGTAAAATTAGTCCTGATTATTAATCAGTCCCCTGAAAGGGATTATTTCCTGAGCAAGAAATAAAAGCAAGTTTCCCTTTAACAACCTCTTTATTAATATTATTTATTTGTTTGATAACTTGTATTTATATTGTTTTATTTACTATTGTAGAAATACAAAATACTTTTTTTGCTGTAAGTGTGTATTTTAAACAATTTGTTTCAATTGCATTGTAGGCCCTATGAAACTTTGTTTATAAAGCCAGCAGCTAGCGCGATTTTTAGTTTCAAAGTGTAAAACGTAATATAGGCCTACTTACGTTAATAATCATTAATAATCACAATCACATTAATTAATAATCACAGTAATATTTGAATAGCTTCAATGATCATACCAATTTATGATTTTTTCAATTGAAATAGAACTCTTTAAATTAATTGATTTAAATGTGTTTAATTTTTTTCTTAGACTAGGCCTACTAATAAGGGCCTATAATGAAATACATTAAAAGTAAAACAATAACCTATTCTCTCTCCGGCTGTATTTGTAAGGCGGGGGGGGGGGGGGGAGGTTATGTATAAGTTTGGGTGGTACGCAAAAAAATTGAAAAGCCTCAGGTGGTACGGGGGCACCAAAAGGTTGGGAAACACTGTTCTAACGCCTTCCTCCGCAGGCGGAAGTGAAATTCTCAAATGCCCTTCCTGAAGTTTAAAGTCTGAAAAAATTTCTCTAAATTTAAGAATCAATTGAAACTCATTCATCAATTTCACACTCATTCTATTTTACCTAGTGGAATCCATATTTTGCTCGGTGGGAGAGTTTGTCGGCCATTAAATCCATCAAAGGGAGAGTCCTTGGTGTCAATGAGGGGTTTGAAAGGGAACTCCTGTAGCTTGTTTGTGTGTGTGAATTAGGGATGGACGAGATTGGATTTTTAGTTCGAGACGAGACGAGACGAGAATTTTTAATTCTCATAAAATTTCGAGACGAGATTGAGACGAGATTTTCCTTCTCGTACATTACAAGACATGTGCGTTCTGGATTTTAATCTGATTTTTTAACATTGTTAAATCCTGATTTATGTGAAGGAACAAATATTACTTTGTATAATGCTGATTATGTTAATAAACTGAAGTTAATAAAGTTGCTTTCTTAACAAATGGTCTAGGCCTATAAAGGAATGTACCCAATAAAAAGATTGAGAAGATATAACCATAAACCCTATCGACCTACGACCTACGTTTAATAAAACATAAAAAGAGAATCCTCTGTTACAGTTACTTTGTTCACTTTTCACTTTCATGTATCACACTTTTCACTATTAACTTACTTTAATAAAATGTTTCCAAATAAGACATTTTCCTCACTCACAGTTTTTGTAATAGGCATAGGCTCACTAACTTTGAGTCACAAGACTAGAGGCCGGGAAGCTAACAAGAAATCCCTTGTAATTGGTGGATTTAAATTTTAATTTTCAACTCTCTTTTCTTTTTTGTCTTTGTCCATAAGAAAATCTTCAGCTCTCATTTTGTTTGCTATTCATTGTCATTTCTCCAAACTATTCAAGTCCTGTATACATAACTTTAAACTTTCACTGTTTTGGAACTCACGTAATGACGTAATTCCCTCAAGTTTCGTCTGCTAGTGGTAAGGTTTTTATTTTGCTCCTAACTGAATAAAGGCAAGCATTAGTATAGCCATGAAGCCTGTATGGTTCTTCTAAGACCATTGATTTCCTATATATTCAACACAACCTATTTATTGCTATTCAATAATTATTGTTAATAGGCCTATTCAGTTTTTTTAGTATCCAAACCTTTAAATAAAATCAACCATCAGCCGATTTTAAGCATTTTTGGCTTAAAATAGCTGAACTCTGCAAAGAGTGTGAAAGGGAATTAAATTGTATTACATGGGATATTTGAGGTTAGCCATTATTAAATCTGATTGGCCATCTTGTCATTCATCTGATTGTCACTACCATTCTTAAGGCTAATGTCAAAACAGCTCTTAAATTTGCCAAAAATTATTTGAATTAGTTTTATATAATCATCTTGAAGCAATTAAATGTCAAATTATGATTGTTTATTGTTTATAAAGTTTTTACAATGTTCTAAAGATTTACCAAACAAATGAATTATTTTATAAATCAGTAGCTATGTTGACTAACTACCACTAACAGTCCTTGCAGCTGCAGATGCAGACGTCTCCAGTCCAGTCCAAGTCTTGGAAGTTTAACAGTTTATGATGGCAAATTAAGTTTGTAGTTGTGAGGATGATAGGAAAAATCAAACACATTGCTTCAAAATAATTTATTTTTCAGTGTTAAATTGATAGTAAAATAGGCCTAGCAATTCGTAGATTATTTATACCCGTTTTTATCGTTATTCACGAACTATTTCTCGTCTCGAAAAATCTCGATCAAAATAAAATCTCGTCTCGTCTCGTGAACGAGATTAAAAATTTCTCGAAAATTTCTCGTAATTTCGAGACCCGTCCATCCCTAGTGTGAATGGTAGTCTTTCTTGTATTGTAAGTTATTTGGACTTGTTTGACCTTTGCCATACGTTTTGTAAAACATTGCCTAAGGCAATAAATGATTGATTGATTGATTTTGTTGTGGTGCAGAGTCGGTCCAAGAATCGCTGGAGAGGCGATTCGGCAGGGTTGGTGGCAGGATCCCCGTAACTCCATCTGAGGCCTTCCAGAAGAGAATCGCAGGTGCCTCTGAGAAAGACATCGTCCACTCTGGTCTGGACTACACCATGGAGCGATCTGCTCGGGTATGTTATAGTTCCTCAATTATCTATAATCCTCCTATCCGTTTTGGCTGAGTAGTGTTAGTTTCAAAAGTTCTAGAGAAGGAAAATAGTAAGAAAACTTTATGACCGATTTATTATGACCCCAACCTTTCACAAAAAAGGCAATGAATTATAGGGGTTCTATTAATTAACAATATATTTTAACTCATTCACCAATCAAGACAAATATCATTTTGCCAATTTTTATAAAACTATGTTTTAGCTTTCAGGTCCTTATGTGAGCACATAGTAATAGGTCACCTGTGAATTCACTTGTGATCACAATATGAATATTAATGATTCCCTTCTTAAGTAAGTAATTGGCTGGTGACCTTAATAGTTATAGTGCTCGCCTTTGAATCTTGATGCTGCCAGTTTGATCTCAACAGAAGTTTGAACTTTTTATGGTTCGACACTGGACCCGGCTGCCTTTGTTCATTAGACTATTTATCAACCCGCCAGAGGTTGCTTAAAATTTAATACGCCGTCTCTCGCTCAAGGAGGTTTCCTCCGGGTTTTAAATAAATGCACAATAAATAAGTTTTTTACTTAAAACTTAGTTTTTTTAATAACAGTTTTGTAAAATATAATAAAAATAGTAAAAACAACATTTTGTAGTACAAATAAAATAGCTTTTATAAAACTCAACTATCAGAATATAGAAAAAATGATTATGAGCTTTCCCTACATAAACTATAAATTAAATATTATAACAATGATATTACTATCAATTCAAATAGTTTTACATGGAAAAATAAAAAGTTACTTAAAATAAAAATAAATCTAAAATGGCAACTTTAGCCTAAACAATTACAAATAACCAAATAAAAAACGATCGCACACAGACTCTTCCTCCGGGTTCACAAAACACACAAGAATGCTCACGGAAGAATCGTCCAGCACCTCAGGACAGCGCTCGCCAAACTGACCCTGGTCGCTGAAAGTGGGATAAGGGTAGGTCAAATTCGGGGTGAGGAGGGGGGCGACAGCTACAAAAAAGTACAGTGCTGTCAACCCCAAGATAAATATTTCCCCACAACAAAAAATATTGACCCGGAGGATTCCTCCGCTAAGCGTCCTCTCAAGGGTTAATGATCCTTCAAAATGAGTGAGCTGGTCTTTGTCATTAAAAAATCTACACCTCATCTGATCCATCAAACTCATCACTGGCAGTCAAATTCACCTTTTAATATGATCCAGATTGTGTAGGTGTCTCAATATAAAAGTATAATTTGAAATAAGGTTGACTCGAAATAGTAACAAGATTGGGGTTTGGACTGTTCCCCTTTAAAAGCTATAAAATGCCTCAGGCATAGATATATATACAAAATAAAATACATAAAAAATGGTCCAATATTTGGACTCAGTTCAACAAACCTTAGTATCAGTCCTTTACTGCTTTTAAAAAAGAATCAATGGGTATTTGTTTATCAAATAATGTGAAATCACGATAGGGTGTGATGCATAGAAAACCAATCTAAAATTCTATTTGAATCGCTACATTGAAATACCACTGCATTGATTTAGTCTTCATGCATCAGAATATGTTGGCATGGTTACTGCCGCGGAGGCCTCTGGCAAGTCTGTCAGAAAGCCTAAACAACCCAGGCCTAAGAAGCCCAGGACGGAGGCAATCTTGATCAAGCCCTTAGAAGGGCGATCTTTTGCTGATGTTCTGGGTCAGATTAGATCGCAGGCCAAACCGGAAGAGACCGACACCGTTATCAAGTCTATTCGGCGAACCCAGAACGGGGATGTCCTCCTCGAACTGGGGAAGTCGAGTGACAAGATCGGTTTTGCCGCTTCCCTCAAGACTGCACTTGGGGACAAAGGCTCCATCAAGGCCCTAGAACCGATATGTTCGGTCGAGATTCGGGACCTTGATGCCCTCTCCACCGAAGATGAGGTGACCCGTGCGATCCAGGTGGCACTCCCGGAGATACCGGCTGATGGAGTGAGGGTATGGCTGACAAAGCCTAACCGAAGTCAACTCAGGATGGCTGTTGCTGAGATGGGCGAAAAGCACGCCAATAAGCTGCTTAGCCTTCAGCACCTCAGAGTCGGTTGGGTCAGTTGCAGGCTCAAACGGAGGGTGGTAGTTTCGAGATGCTTCCGCTGTCTCGGTTTCGGCCACTCCTCCCGAAACTGTAACGGGCCCGACAGGAGTGCCAACTGCTTCCAGTGTGGAGGCCAGGGCCACAAACGCAAGGAATGTTCTTCGAGCCCATCCTGCTTCCTCTGCAAGGATTCAGGCTCCAGTGCCCTCGGTCACTTACCCGGGTCTGGTCAGTGCGGTGCCTTCAGAGCCGCACTTGAACAGGCAAAAGGCAGCGGCCGGTAATTCGCATCCTCCAGGCCAATCTTCATAGATCCTGGGGAGCTGATAACCTTCTAGATCAGCTGGCCCGAGAACTTGGTGCTGACGCGCTCCTTATCAGCGAACAGTATCGGGACAGAGACCCAAACATTTGGATCTCCGACAGCCTCGGTACTGCTGCATTTTGGGCGCGTAATACACAGGATGTCTTGGTGCGGAGTCACGGGCGCGGCCGAGGATTCGTCTGGGTTCGGTGTAGGGACGTGACTATCTTCAGTTGCTACCTCACACCCAACGAGGCCGTCCAGGACTTTCGCGACAAGATAGATAGCCTAGAGGAGTGCGTTCTCGGCACCACCGGGCATGTCGTCGTTGGTGGCGATTTCAACGCCAGGGCCGTCGAGTGGGGAATGCCCTCTACCAGCTCCCGGGGGAAATACATCCTGGATTTCATCGCCAGGGCCGGTCTTGTCGTCCTCAACCAGGGCGACACACCTACTTTTCGGCGCCCCGGGCAGAGAGGCACGATCCCTGACGTCACCTTTGCGTCTGAGTCGCTCCTTCCGAGGATCTCTGGCTGGAGGGTTGTCGAGGACTACACGGGTAGCGACCACCAATACATCGTGTTTGACCTGCATGATCAGGCAAATCGTCGAGTTTCCGCATCTCGGGAAGGGCCACGCCGGTGGAACACCAACAAACTGGACGTGGTCAAGTTCACCGAAGTCATCTCTCGGGGAGCGCAGGGGAATCCTGGTGAGGCTGGAGCCGAGGCACTAGTAACATCCACGATGGAACTTATCGTCTCGGCCTGCGACCAGTCTATGCCGCGAAGGAAACCCCGACGCGACAAACAACCCGTTTACTGGTGGACTGAAGAGATTGCGGAACTCAGAAGAACATGTTTAAGAACTAGACGAGCCGCCACTAGAGCGAGAATTCCCGCAGACAGAGTTCGTAAGTCGGAGGCCTATAAAGCTGCGAGAAAATCTCTCCGCCAGGCGATCAACAGGAGCAAGGCGAATAGCTGGAGGAGACTTCGTGACGACGTTGATTCCGACCCGTGGGGCCTGGGTTACAAACTTGTAACACAGAAACTCGGCGCCTGCTCTCCACCTTCCATCATGGAGGGCGCCACCATGGGGAGGATCGTCGCTGCGTTGTTTCCTGAACATCCACAGCGACCGCCGGTTGACTTCGGACGGGTAGAGGACGTTCCACTTTTCACTTTCGAGGAGCTGGAAACCTCCGTTCTCTCCCTGAAGAGCAACAAGGCTCCTGGCCCGGATGGGATTCCCAGTGAGGCTTTAAAGAAAGTATTTTTAATCAACGCTGACTTGTTGTTGAGAATGTACAATGCCTGTTTGGTAGAAGGGGTGTTTCCGGCTCCCTGGAAAATAGCCAGGCTTGTACTGATCAGCAAGGGCAAAGGTGATCCCGAGCTGCCGTCGTCCCACAGGCCTCTCTGCATGTTGGACACGGCTGGGAAGCTGTTCGAGAAGCTGATCCGTTCCCGCCTGACTTCTGCCGTGGAAGCTGCCGGGGACTTATGCCCCCGTCAGTACGGCTTCAGAAAGGGACGGTCAACGATCGACGCTGTCACCGAAGTTCAGAGAGCTTGTGGAGAGAGCCGAGAGCCACAACCATTTCTCCCGCCGAGTAGTGCTTCTTGTTACGCTTGATGTCAAGAATGCCTTCAACTCGGCGAGGTGGGTCGATATGTTGGATGCGCTTCGCAACACCTTTCGTATTCCTGCATATCTGTTGCGGCTCGTCGAGGATTATCTACGCTCTCGAAGCCTGATTTATGACACGAGGGACGGAACGCGGACGATGGAAGTCACTTCTGGTGCCGCACAAGGTTCAATACTCGGCCCGGATCTCTGGAACGTGTCCTATGACAGCCTCCTGAGGTCCGAGATGCCTGAGGAAACCACTTTGGTTGGGTACGCCGATGACGTCGCAGCTCTCATTGCTGCACGCAACGTTGAGCTGGCCCAACTGAAGTTGAACCGAGTTATGCGGGTGGTCAACAACTGGATGTCCGATCACGGTCTCTCACTTGCTCTCAGTAAGACGGAGATCGTGATTCTTACGAAAAAGAGGATCGACACCGTCGTCCCGTTTCGAGTGGGAAGGGAGGTGGTCACATCAACTCGTGCCGCCAAATACCTCGGGGTTATGGTGGACACCAAGTTAAGCTGGAGGGATCAGATCTTCGGTACGGCGGACAAGGCCGCTAAAGTAGTGACTTACCTTAGTAGGCTGATGGCCATGTCGGGGGTCCCCGATCCAGCAGAAGACGTCTGTTGATGTCCGCGGTCCAGTCCGTGCTTCTTTACGGGGCAGAGGTGTGGGCAGGCGCTCTAGATAAGGAGTGCTACAGGTTGCGACTCGCCCGGGTTCAGCGTCAAGCTGCGCTCCGGGTGTGTTCCGCCTACCGGACAGTGTCCGAGCCTGCCGTCCTGGTGGTCGCCGGAGTCATCCCTGTCAAGCTCTTGGCAGGGGAGAGGAAAGCGATTTATCAGAGACAAGGCGAGATCGGCAAGGACACGGCAAGAACAGAAGAGCGCTCCCGAACCTACCAGCAGTGGCAACACAGCTGGGAGCACGACACCCGAGGACGATGGACTGCGCGACTTATCAAGCAGGTCCAACCATGGGTGGAACGGCGGCATGGGGAGGTGGACTACTACCTGACCCAATTTTTGACAGGTCACGGCTATTTTCGGTCGTACCTGAACCGTATGGGAAAGACCGGTTCACCGGACTGCATTTATTGCCCGGGTGTTCCCGACGATGCGGAACACACATTCTTCCACTGTCCCCGTTGGGAAGGGCCCCGCCTGGAGGCCACACAAATCTTTGGTGCATTTTCGGTGGACTCGGTCTGCCAAAAGATTTTGGAGGATGAGGGCAACTGGGATTGTTTGTCACAGTTCGTCCGGGGCATCCTCCTGGAAAAGAAAACCGATCTGGACCGTGAAGTGGCCCAGATCCCTTGATCGAGTGGCTGGATAAGGAGCGAGCCCCACGGGCGTAAGCCAAATTTAGGCCTAGCCTGACGTAATGTGACAAACAATTCCAGGTTAGATTCCTAAAGAGTAGAGGAGGTTTTTTAGTGGGTAAACTCGTTTTTAGGGGAGCCCCACACTACAGGCTGGCCACCTGTGTGCGTAATGCATTTTTTCCGCCTCTCCCTCAAAAAAAAAAAAAAAAAAAAAAAAAAAAAAATGGTTACTGCCGCCGTTTACTGAGAAAATTGGTAATTATGTCCGTTTGATGACGAGTGCTGTTCAATCGTACAATTTACAGTATTAATTCACTATGTCCTAATTATAGACAGATTTAATACATCAAAAGTTTTTGTTAAAAAGTTTTACTTGATGATTTGCATCCTGTAAAATATTATTGTTATATACATCATTGTGAGTTAGGCTGCATATTAAATGGCAAGAAAATCAGGTTTACAAGCATAAAGTCAAATCATATAAATTTGAATAGGATTCTTTGAATTGCATCAATGCATTATTAAAAAAATCACACAGCCATAGAATGTAGGTGCGTGTAATCTTATAATACTAAAATTTGTGGGAGCATCAGAAGAGGCGATCTCTAGTCTATATATTAATACGCAAGCATGTTTCATTTCCTCCTTTTTTCTCAGCTCATGTGCATCGTAGGAGAAATCCCCGCACACTGTTAGAAAGGTATAGTCTGGTAGATGAGCAGAATCCCATTCTAATTCTCATTGGACTCCAGGGCTACGCTCCACAGGCTTTCAAAGTTCCAATGTTAATCTTATGGAGAAAGGTAAATTGAATTAATCATTAGACAGCTGTTGTAAAAACAACAGCTAGAAAATTAAGAAGAACATGTTTTAGTTCAAAAATGTTTTAAGCTTCTTGGGTCCAGATCAACTGAAATTTTGATCGAATTTCGATCAGGAGGCAATTTCTAGTAATAATTAAAGTTAAAACATTTTTTTTTGTAAATAAACAATCAGCTGTTCTTATAATTAATATTCACAAAAATGGCACTCTGGGACACATATTTACACAGTTCTGGATTAACACTTTTTGACGCCCTAGGCCAAAGGTCACAATTACGCCCCCCCCCCCTCCCCCCAAAAAACCAAGCCGATTCATTGGCTTATTTTTATTCTATTGTCTATGGCTGTATTGTAAAAGCATAGAACTATTTAACGAAAGTGATGATCAGCATTTTCGTCATACTTTAATCCGTGGATGTAATCCTTTTGCATAAGTTAATGTACCATTTTACCACTGTATTAACTTAACATCTGAAATCAAATACTATACAGAGTGTTTCAGAACTCCCTGCCAATATTTTAGGGCATTGTTCCTGGACAAAAAAATGAATATCAAAGTAATAACGTCTAAATGCCGCCAGTTACCCACACAGCCGCCATTTAGTTTTTTATACATAATAATTTTTATTTCCAAATAGATGATTGTATTGAGTTCAATTCTGGCATGAATCTTCCAAAATTAAAATTTTTAAACATAAATATCCCAAAAACGGTAAATTTTACAAAAATTTTACTGGAGACCCAAAAGTTGAAAAATTAAATAATCTAACTAAGGATACCAAGTTTGTAAGAATCGGACAACAAATAACGGGATTATTGGGATTTTTCTGCATGAAAACAATGATTTTGCATTAAAATTAACACAAATTTAGGTTATTTTAAGAGAAAAATCGCTGTAACTCTGTTACTTGTTGTTATATCCTTACAAACTTGGTATCCTTAGTTAGATGATTTGATTTGTCAACTTTTTTGCCCCTAGTAAAACTTTTGCAAAAAACTGCCGTTTTTAGATAGGTATTTGAGTTTAAAATTTTTAAATGGTCGTCATTTTGACAAAAACACATCGGAAAAAATTATTATTTTCTCTTGAAATGGACATTGGTGTGATAAAGATTCATGACAAAATTGAACTCAATGCAACCCACACATTATTTGTTGTCACATCGTTTGTTGTGGAAATAAAAATTAATATGTGTAAACGACAAAATTGCGGCTGTGTGGGTATCTGGCGGCATTTTGATGTTATTACTATGATATTAATGTTGGAAGGGAGTTCTGAAACATTCTGTATAATTGTAATACAGAAATAAATTTAAATCCAGGGCAAAGGAACAAGGTCGAGGCAAACCTTACAAGGCAAAGGGGCGCTATTTACCGGCTTTTATGGGAATATTTACCACTGGTCTTTACGGCGCTCTTTACGGTCGATCATCGGCGTTCTTTAGTCGATCAGGGTTGCTCTTTTCCGGCGGTCGGAGGCTATGTTTACCACCGGTCAGGGGCGAGATTTAATTCTGATCAAGGAAGGGTGCTTTTTACCGTCGACTAGAGGGAGATGTTTACCGCCAGTCGGGGGTGATGCTTAGAATCAGGGACACTCTTTACGGCATATCAGGGGCGCTCGTCCCTGCCGCGAAGGAGTCCCTCGGGTCCCGGCAACTTAGGGGGTCCTCTAGTTCGCCTAAATAGATCTTTCTTAATTCTATTTTGCCTAATATTCTATTTACTATTTTTATTAAAGAATTTAATAAAAAAAATTGAAAACCCCAAAATTAAATTATGTTTGCAGTTAAATAATTTTTTGACTGAAACGTAGTAAGAATTTTTACTCACTTTATGAGTTATTAGGTGACGCTTTTTTATGATATAAGTTAATTTTTATTTCGTTATTATATTATTTTTGCTTTACTATGTATTATAGTAATATTTAATTCTAGTTCTCTATTCAAACATCATTAGTAATATTGACTTAAAACACTTATATTATTGTATTTAGATCCACACCCATGTTGTTATGAAAATTAGTGACTGGCAATGATATTGATAAATTTTAAGCCTTAACTTATATAGAATTATAGTAGTAATAGGAAATTAGCGATGAATAGGCATTTGGCTTATGTGCGTAATGTTAGACATCATGAAATATTATTAGGTTATACCAGAAAAGAAGAAAGTTAAGTATAATTTTAAAATTAAAATGGTGACACATACTACTATTCAATGGCAAATGGTAGCCAACCAACTATGAACAAGATTTTATTTCTATAAAAAATAGGTTGTTGTATTTCATACTATTATTCTCAACTATTTTGTCCAAGATTATTTTGGCGAAACTTCGTTTTGTTGTTATCGATGGTTTAAATTTAGATTTTGCAATAATATTGCTATTTTATTAAAACTACAATCAAACGATACCATTACGATTTAAGAAACCTGATATAGTTTCATTCTAAGATAAATGAAAATACCTTTCATCAATATAACAAATAACAGGTATATATTTCAAACAAGTATAGCTGAAGCTGAATTTATAACAAACAAAAAAATCTATTTTCACTAATGCCACTTAATATTTGTAAATCTTGGCTACATATCGTAGGAAATCAAAAAGTTTTTTTTCCTATGTACTGGATTCATTCCTTTCATCACTAATTTATGGATTCATTCAAGTAAGCATAATATGTACAGCAAATACAATGTTCCAATGTAACCGGAGTTTGCCCAAAAGTAATTTGGAAACATATAACTTAGATACAGTAATTTGTAAATACAGTAGAACCTCGATAGTTTGACCCTTCTTATAGTTTGACACTGTCCATGATAACTTAACATGTTTATAATGACCGATAGGATCCATGTTGGAGACTGACAAAAGTGAAAATGTAAACAAAGTGGCAAATGATTTTTATGTTGGTTATGTTAAAGTTCAATTAAGTTATGGGTTCATTGAAATCTAGTGTTCCCTAAATTCTAATCAATATTTTTATACTCCCAGTGTTAAAATTTCCCATATTCTCCCTATAGCTCAACATTTTGATAGTTCGACACTCTTTAGGTCCACAAAGTGTCAAACTATCGAGGTTCTACTGTACATCCTAGGCCTAGAATATAAATAAATGCATACAAACAATAACTTTTGCTAAGACCTCAAAACAAGCAAGTAACTTATTAATTATTATGCTTATAATATTTAAGGTAAATAAATTGTAGAGCGAAAACAAAAGCAATACTACAATTTAAAATCCATGATTGCAAATTAATAAAAATCAAGTAATGTACAATTTATACACTTACTTAACACTTAATGCATATTTAGTTACCTGAGACATAGGCTACAATGGCACAACACATTCTAATTAGGTGTTCAATTTAAATCTTTTTCCCAAATATTAGTTGTATCCCATAAATTATTTAATCACATAATTCCGTACGACAGCAATTCATTCCACAACATGCCTATCTTTTGGCATAATTTATAGCTTCGACAAGTACACATCGGTGTTGTTCTATTTAATTTAACAAATAGGTCTGTCAAAATATCAATTAAATTTTATTTAAAAACGTAACATGATGGCGAGCAGATATAAACAAATTTGAAAGGGTTATGTTGTCTTCAGCAGACATCAACAACTCAGCTGAGATGGGGGAAAATAAACTGATCATAGCAGCTATATTAGTAAAAAAACAACTAAAATTCGATCACAACTTCCCGAAATTAAGCTTTTTTAATACTTAAAAATAATTGCTCGATTATAGTTTCTTACCTAGTTTAAAATAAACTAAGCTAAATTAACTAGTTTAAAAAAATCTAACCTGAGAATTTCATTGAAATCAAATTAATAATAAAAAAGTTTTTTGGGGGTCAAAAATTCACCTAAGTGAAATTTAAAGCGAATCGTAAAGCCTTTTTCCTCTATGTTTACACATAGAGTAAAAATTCAATTAATATGCAAGCATGTTTCATTTCCTCATTTTTTCTCAGCTCATGTGCATCGCAGGAGAAATCCGCGTATACCGTTAGGAAGGTATAGTCCTGGAGATGAGCAGAATCCCATTCTAATTCACATCGGACTCCAGGGTTACGCCCCACAGGCTTTCAAAGTCCCAATGTTAATCTTATGGAGAAAGGATAATTGATTGAATCATTAGACAGCTGTTACATAATCAACCGATAGAAAACATGAAGAACAGATGTTTCAGTTATAAAGTATTTTTAAACTTCTTGGGTCCAGAGCAACTGAAATTTTGATCGAATTTCGATCAGAAGGTGATCTCTAGTACTTATTTAATGCGCTAATGGTTTTTTTGTGTTGAGAACTCCCCCTACAATTTTCAACCGATCTTCAAGTTTTTGGTGTCGTTGGATAGGACTTGGTCTGTGGTTGTTTCCGCCTAAAACTGATGAGAATCAGACTGAAAATAAAGGCGCTATCCACCATTAAAATCTCAAAAAATTTCCCATTTGAATAACATTGGCATTGAATAAATCATTTTAAACATCTGTTAATAATCAGCTGTAAATACAGTAGAACCTTGATAGTTCGACACTTTGTGGACTTAGAGAGTGTCGAACTATCGAAATGTCGAACTATAGGGAGTATATGGGAAATTTCAACACTGGGAGTATAAAAATCATAATTTGAATTTAGAAAACACTAAATCTTAGTGAAACCATATCCTAATTGAACTTTAACATAAACACCATTCATATCATTTGCCAATTTGTTTACATTTTCACCTTTGTCAGGCTCCAACATGGACACTATTGGTCATTATTAACATGTTGTCATGGACCATGTCGAACTATCAGGAGTGTCGAACTATCGAGGTTCTACTGTACGTGTAGTTTTGGTGATTAAAGAGATTCACAATATTGGATTGGTCGGATGTCATTAATTTAGAGCTAAAAGTAACATTTGTATCGTATTAAAATAAATTACTCGATTTTGAGCAACACGTATACTAGTTTTGATCAATTTTGCTTCAATAACTAAAGCGTCTCCTTTATATATGGATTTTTTTCTGTATATGTGGTGGTGTTTGTAATTACGATCTCTACTGGAGACTAATAAGTCAATTTTCTGTCTCAATTCTAAACTTTTCTGTGATCGGATGACCTGGAGATCAACTTTGAGCCATAATCCTACCCTTTGAGTTAGGGAGACTAACTTTTGTCGTTGACTCAATGCATATAACTATGGCTCAGTAGGGGCTAAAATTGATCACAGTCATCATTTCATCACATACGATTTTGAAACTGAAAAAAAATTGGCATACAAATTTTTATTTTTATTTTTATTTTGTGTGTTTCTATACCTGTGGCATTTTTTAAAATTTTGGAAGAATGGTCCAAACACTGGTCTTGTTACTATTGTTAGATAGCATAATTAATTATTGGTTTCATGACAAAATGGCAACAGGGTCAAAATTCAAAGTCAAGCATTGTAATTACTCAGCAACCCAGTCAGTTACATTTACAGTTCTGCTTATAATGGAAAAATTGTAGACTTATTAATTCATAATAAACTTAAAATCTT